>CAUYRH010029223.1:0-14979 GCA_963574655.1 Perodicticus potto | reverse complement strand
GCCTCCCAAGTAGCTGGGACGACAGGCGCTCGCCACAACACCTGGCCATTTTTTGGTTGCAGCCACCATCGTTGTTTGGCCGGCCTGGGCTGGATTCAAACCCGCCAGCTCAGGTGTACGTGGCTGATGCCTTAGCCCGTTGAGCCACAGGCGCCAAGCCTAAACTAAGAACTTTCATGGGAAAAAATAAATTAAAAAAAATTTCAATAGGGTGGTGCCTGTGGCTCAGTGAGTGGGGCACTGGCCCCATATACTGAGAGTAGCAGGTTCCAACCTGGCCCTGGCCAAATGCAACAAAAAAAACAGCCAGGTGTTGTGGCGGGTACTTGTAGTCCCAGGTACTCGGGAGGCTGAGGCAAGAGAATCGCCTAAGTCCAAGAGCTGGAGTTTACTGTGAGCTGTGACACTATGGCACTCTACCCAGAGCGATAAAGTGAAACTCTGTCTCAAAAAAAAAAAAAAAAGAATTCAATAAACATTGACGATTTTTTTTTAACATACATATTATATAACATATAAATATTAACATTGGTGGCCTTACTATAATATATATAACTAGTTCCATGCTTGTAAATATTTTGGTTGATTTTATTTATTTATTTATTTTTTGAGACAGAGCCTCAAGCTGTCACCCTGGATAGAGCGCTGTGGCATCACAGCTCACAGCAACCTCCAATTCCAGGGCTCAAGCGAGTCTCTTGCCTCCGCCTCCCAAGTAGCTGGGACTACAGGCGCCGGCCACAACGCCCGGCCATTTTCTGGTTGCAGCCATCATTGTTGTTTGGCAGGCCCGGGCTGGATTCGAACCCACCAGCTCAGGTGTACGTGGCTGGTGCCTGAGCCTGTTGAGCCACAGGCGCAGAGCCCATTCTTTTTTAAATATAAGCAATGCTACACCTTGTACACCTTCAACACCAGAACTCAAATCGTTAAATTTAACAAATTTTTAAAATTTGTTAAAAGGGTATGTATATTTGAAATTTGGATACATATAAATAAACTGCCCTCCAAAGAGACCTAATGCACAGAGTATGAGTTCTCCTACACTCTTTCCAACTTTAAGTTGTCGATTAAGATCAACTTTTTGGCTAGGCATGGTGCTCATGCTTGTAATCCCAGTACTTTTGGAGGCCAATGTGGGAAGATAGCTTGAGGTCAAGAGTGCAAGACCAGCCTGAGCAACATAGTGAGACCTGTCTCTAGAAAAGAGTAAAACATTATCTGGTTGTGGTGATGCCCACCTGTAGTTCCAGCTACTTGGGAGGCTAAGGCAAGTGGATGACTTGAGCCCAGGAGTTCTGGGCTGCAGTGAGCTATGGTCATATCACCATACTTTAGCCTCTTCAGACTGAGCAACAGAATGAAACCCTGTCTCTAATAACAATATCCCCCCCCAAGCAAACGAACAAGATTGGTTTGTTTTTAAATGTTTTCATAGAGACAGTGTCTTGCTATATTGCCCAGGCTGGTCTCAAACTCCTGACCTCAAGCAACCCTCCCTCTATCTTGGCCTCCCACACTGCTGGAATTACAGGTATGAGCTACTGCACCTGACTAAAATTAACTTTTTGAAAATATATCCCAAAGTAGGGTAGGTGATCATATGATAGTTTTATTTTTAATTTTTAAAGAACTTCAATACTGTTCACAATGGCTACAACATTTTGCATTCCCACCCACAACGCACGCACAAGAGTTCCAATTTTTCCACATCCTCGTGAACATTTCTTGGCTTTTGTGTCTTTGATAATAGCCATTTTAACAGGAGTGGGGTGATACCTCTTTGTGGTTTTGATTTGTATTTCCCTGATGATTAGTAACATTGAACATCTTTCTACATACTTGTTAGTCATTTGTATGTCTTTTTTGGAGAAATGTCTACTTGAGTCCTTGGCACATGTTTAAATCAGGTCATCAGTTCTTTTGCTATTGAGTGGTAGGAGTTTCTTACATATTTTGGAAATTTTATCCACAAGAAATGAAATCAGGATCTCCAAGCATTCCTCTGCTCACTGAAACACAGGAATTCTGAGAACATTTGTTGCATATTTTTGTGACTTGGCAAATGTTGCGTCTAGCCCTACAATACCTTTCTCTACCTTGTCTGCATAGTCTATTGTCCAGCTACCTTACCCTACAGGCAGTTACCTCTAGCCCTCAGGAATATGGGGGAAAGAGCCACAGACGTCAGGAACTGAATAAAGGCATTGTTGCCTCAGCCCCAGGTTTACTCCTGGCATTCTCCCTCAGGCGCTTTCTCTCCCATTGAGTTATAGCAGCGGCAATCATCTTACCCATATTACCTTTTCCCCAGTCAGACGCGACTTCTAGGCTCCCTCAGCAAATTGTGCTATTGCTTATCTATAGGGTGGCTACGTCAGACCCTTGCAGAACTAACTGGAGACTCACTTCCTCTGAGAAGCGCAGGAATTGGGGAACTGATCAGAGTTGGGGCAGGATTAGCCCAGGAATCCTTGGGCTAGGAAAGAGCTTCCTTCACCTTCACCCAAATCAGTTTTCCTTCCTGTTTTCCGGAACTCCCAGACTAGCACCGCCCAATACTGAGATGCCAGAGCTTGCAACTGGGAAGACCTGTTTGGCTCCTCCTCTTGCTCTGTCATTTTACTAAATGTTTATAGTAATACACTAAAACCTTTACAGGGATTCTCTCTTTTAATTCTTTTTTTTTTTTTTTTTGAGACAGAGCCTCAAGCTGTCCCCCTGGGCAGAGTGCCGTGGCATCACAGCAACCTCCAACTCCTGGGCTCAAGCGAGCCTCCTGCCTCCGCCTCCCAAGTAGCTGGGACTACAGGCGCCCGCCACAACGCCGGCCATTTTTTGATTGCAGCCGTCATTGTTGTTTGGCGGGCCCGGGCTGGATTCGAACCCGCCAGCTTAGGTGTATGTGGCTGGCGCCTTAGCCCGTTGAGCCATAGGCGCCGAGCCACTTTTAATTCTTATGACTATGTAAGGTAGGTACTAATAGTACCCTATTTTGATCCCATTTTTACTTACATTGTGCAAATGAGAGAACTGATGCTTAGAAATGTTTTGATGCCCTGCGCAATATCACAAGGAGTTCAACGCCCAGTTCTAGCTCTGTGTTTGAAAGCAGCAGAGCAAAGATTCCTGGTGGTTCTAGAGGCTACTCTCAAAAGTCTTTTTATTCCAGTTCGGCGCCTGTGGTTCAACGGGCTAAGGTGCCAGCCACGTACACCTGAGCTGGCGGGTTCAAATCCAGTCTGGGCCCGCCAAACAACAATGACGGCTGCAACCAAAAAATGACCCGGCGTTGTGGCGGGCGCCTGTAGTCCCAGCTACTTGGGAGGCAGAGGCAGGAGACTCTCTTGAACCCAGGAATTGGAAGTTGCTGTGAGCTGTGATGTCACAGCACTCTATCCAGGGTGACAGCTTGAGGCTCTGTCTCAAAAAAAAAAAAAAATCTTTTCATTCCACTTCTCAATAGCTCAGTCTTGACCCAGGCTCAGGCCCTATCAATTCTCCCCTGTGGCACTCTCTTAATAAGCTCCAACCCATTTTCCACTCCATAGCCAGAATGTGGCCACATCACTCCCCAGCTAAATCTTTTGTCTGTACTATTCAGGCCTCAGTGTACCCCTCCAAGACAGCCTCTGGGGACACTCCCACCAAAACACCCTGACAGCCCCTCAACATCTCAGATTTAAGATTACTCTTCTCTCCTCCCTCCCACGACATCCCCTTCACCTGGCTCTTAGTAGCTTTCCTCAGCCCTCCAGGTTGGATTGCTGCTACCCTAATAAGAATCACAGCACATGGTAGCTTATCTGTTTACTTTCTAAAACCCCTTCATTAGATTGGGAGGAATTCCGGACCTGTGGGGCTCACCACAGCACCCTGAAAGCCTAGCATGGCACTTGGCTGTCACAGTCACTCAGTAAATACTGAAAGAATTAATTTACCTTTGCTCCACTATTTGAAAGACTACTGAGCTCAGTTTTGGAATATGTAGAAGGGAATTAAAAACTGGAACAAGGCTCAGCACCTGCGGCTCAGCAGCTAGGGTGCCAGCCACATACACCAGAGTTGGCAGGTTCGAATCCAGTCCGGGCCTGCCAAACAACAATGACAACTACAACTAAAAAATAGTTGGGCATTGTGGCGTGTGCCTGTAGTCCTAGCTACTTGGGAGGCTGAGGCAAGAGAATCGCTTAAGCCTAAGAGTTTGAGGTTGCTGTAAGCTGTGACGCAATGGCACTCTACCGAGGGTGACATAGTGAGACTCTGTCTCAAAAAAAACCCCAAAATCTGGATCAAAAATGCAGACTGAGCACACATATGAACCTCTTTTTCCTGCCCTAAATCTTGAGAAAAGACAAAAAACAAAACAAAACAACAACAAAAAACTCTGCAAATTAAATTAAATTAATTGCAGCAATAACCAAGAAGCTTGAATGACATAATATATTTAACAGTTCCTGGTACGCTGGAAGTATTAGACAAAATTATTACCAGTGCATACTACTGGGAAGGGGATAACAAGGTCCAGGGATATAGGAGTCTAACTTTACCTTGGATATGTAGAGACTATGCAAAAGAACAAGTAAATTGAAAAGGAAACTGTGTCTGACACATATTAGGCATTCAAAAAGTTGAGTATAGAAAGGGTGCAGGGACTCGTACCTGTAATCCAAGTACTCTGGGAGGCTGAGGTGGGAGGATCCCTTGAGCTCAGGAATCCGAAACCAGCCTGAGCAAGGTAAAGACCAGTCTGTCTCTACTAAAAATAGAAAAATCAGATGGGCATCATGGCGGGAGCATGTAGTGCCTGCTACTCAGGAGGCTAAGACAGGAGGATCATTGAACTCAGGAGTTTGAGGTTGCTATGAGCTATGATGATGCTACTGTACTCTAGCCCAGGCAACAGAGTGAGATCCTGTCTAAAAACAAAACAAAACAAAAAGGTGGATGTCCTTTATAGGTAACAAGCCCAATACAGCTGGTTAGCACCAACACCAAGACTGGAACATGGGCCTCCAAGTCCTTCTAGTGTCTCCACCAACTTCGGATGGTTTTAGACAAAATGACAGCCCAGGCACACAGCATCCTCAGTGACCCCTTCTGTACTCTGTATTTGTCTTCTGTGTATCTGCCATAAAAAGTGATTTATTTGCTGGACTGATGATCTCTGTCACATAATTGAACATATTTGTATTACAGAATGGACAAGTTTGCCGTATATCAGCAAAAATAAACACATGTGTTTCCTCTTGACATGCATGAAATGTGCCCTACTTTCAAACCGAGCATTGTATAAACAAAACACTAGTGTTAAAGACATTGTCTTGGAATGACAGGCTGACCCAACACAAAAGGCCTGGAATTTGGAGAAAAATTCTAAAAATCCTACTTTTCAATTCCACTTCAGTCTTTACCAACTGTGTGACCTCAGATAAGTCAGTCAATCTCTCAGAGTCTCATCGTTTTTCTTTTCTTTTTTTTTTTTTTGAGACAGAGCCTCAAGCTGTCACCCTGGATAGAGTGCTATGGCATCACAACTCACAGCAACCTCCAATTACTGGGTTCAAGTGAGTCTCCTGCCTCTGCCTCCCAAGTCGCTGGGACTATAGGCGCCCGCCACAACGCCCAGCCTTTTTTTGGTTGCAGCCATCATTATTGTTTGGTGGGTCCGGGCTGGATTCGAACCTGCCAGCTCAGGTGTACGTGGCTGGCGCCTTAGCCCATTGAGCCACAGGCACTGAGCCTCTCATGGTTTTCATGTGTAAAATGCTCATAACAATAATACTGCAGAATTGTTTGGGAAGATTAAATGAGACTAATGTAATAGTCTCATGTATAAAGCATCTAGCAAATAGTAGGCACTGAGAAACAGCAATTACTTTGATTCTTTGATTTTTCTTTTTCTTTTCTTTTGTTTTTTTTTTTTTTTTTTGAGACAAAGTCTCACTTTGTTATCTCGGGTAGAGTGCCATGGTGTCATAGCACACAGCAACCTCAAACGCTTGGGCTCAAGTGATTCTCCTGCCTCAGCCTCTTGAGTAGCTGAAACTACAGACGCCCGCCACAACGCCCAGCTACTTTTAGAGATAGGAATCTTGCTCTGGCTCAGGCTGGTCTTGAACCTGTGAGCTCAGGCAATCCATTCGCCTCAGCCTCCCAGAGCGCTGGGATTACAGGTGTGAGCCACCGTGCCTGGCTAATTCTTTGATTTTTCAAAGTCAAAAACAAAATTGTTCTTGACTTTCCTCTTGAAACAAAAAAAATAGTATCAGACACATTCCGATTGGCAAAAAAAATTTTCCATCTAGGAAATAACAAGCAGATTCAGTCTTCCTTTGACTAGGGAGGCCAAACATCAGTTTAGGAAACTTAGTATTGATTATGTGTTGCTTACCAGGCAGGCCATGGCATTTCTGGGTTGATTCTGTTTTGCTGTGAGACTGGCCACATACCCACATAGTCCAGTCCACTCAAATAACTACCTCTGTTGCCTTTCCTGAAATCAGCTCTGCCACAAGGGTAGTTGTTGTACGAATACTAAACCTAATCAGCAAATAAAATTAGGGTTAAAAATGTGGAAGGTATGGGTGGCGCCTGTGACTCAGTGGGTAGGTGGGTAGGGCACGAGCCCCATATACTGAGGGTGGCGGGTTCAAACCCGGCCCTGGCCAAACTGCAACAAAAAATGGTCAGGCATTGTGGCAGGTGCCTGTAGTCCCATCTACTCATGAGGCTGAGGCAAGAGAATTGCCTAAGCCCAGGAGCTGGAGGTTGCTGTGAGCTGTGAGGCCATGGCACTCTACCAAGGGTGACAAAGTGAGACTCTGTCTCAAAAAAAAAAAAGGGTGGCACCTGTGGCTCATCGAGTAGGGCACCAGCCCCATATAACGAAGGTGGCAGGTTCAAACTCAGCCTCCGCCCAACTGCAAAAAACAGAAAAATAGCCGGGTATTGTGGTGGGCGCCTGTAGTCCCAGCTACTTGGGAGGCTGAGGCAAGAGAATTGCCTAAGCCCAGGAGTTGGAGGCTGCTGTGAGCTGTGTGACGCCACGGCACTCTACCGAGGGCGATAAAGTGAGACTCTGTCTCTACAAAAAAAAAAAAAATGTGGAAGGTGGCCAGGCGCAGTGGCTCATGCTTGTAATCCCAGCACTCTGAGAGGCTGAGGTGGGTAGATCACTTGAGCTCATGAGTTCAAGACCAGCGTGAGCAAAAAGTGAGACCGTCTTGCCTAAAAAAGAAAGAAAAACTGAGACAAGAGGATTGATCGCTTGAGCCCAAGAGTTGGAGGTTGCTGTGAGCTATGGCACCAGGGCACTCTACCCAGGGTAACAGCTTGAAACTCTGTTTCAGAAAACAAACAAACAAACAAAAAATAGTGTAAGGTGTTAACATTTACTGTGGACCTAAATCCTTGGTCACCTTGCTACTCCCCGTGCCACCTACACCCCACCCTAACTCCAAATAGCCCCACGTCTCACTGTACAGAAAGAAGGTAGACCACAAAGTCTCCTACCAAAATAGATATGGGATGGACATTTTCTCATTATAGAGATGTTATTCAGCCTGAGATTTCCCTCTTAAGAGCTGCCAGGATGCGAGCTAAAATGAGTAGATATGGGGACTTGTGTTTGGAAGCCTCTGGTGTTGAGAAAGCGTGTGTCACAAAGTGGGAGTCTGGATTCAAAGTCCATCTGGAGCCCACATGTTGTTTATATCTATAATGACATAAAAGGTGATGAACAACCCAAGAGCATTTTGCCAACAAATAGAAACATTTACCACACCACAGTTATGATGGCCAAAATAGTAAAAAACAATTAGAAATTAATGAATACATTTATAAAACTATTCTAAGATACATTAGTTGATCTCATCAGAGTTTTTTGATTTGGGATTCTGGAGCAGAAAATCTAATTTTTCAGAATAAATAATTATGTTAAGAATGTCTTTTTAAAAAAAATACTGATTCAAGATAGCTGATTGAACAAATGTGTTTATCCCCAAACCTCCATTAAAGTAAAAATAAAAGGATTTTAAAAAATTAAAAGGAGTAGGAAATAATGACAGCAAGAACATTTAAGACCTGAAAAGTAGGACACTTAGTACCTCACGTAACAAACTGAGAAAGCTAAATTCTAAACCAGCAGAGGGGAAAACCAAGAAGTAAGCCAGGTCCAAAGACGGGCCACCCACCAGCCCCGCTCCACAGCACAGCAGGGCGGCTGCCTCTTCAAGTGGGAAGCTTGAAGCTTTCCTCTTCAGAAGGTAGAATAAAGCGTCTCTAAGCCAGAATGAGGGGCACCCAGTACAACAAAGGCTGAGGATAATATCCGTGAAAAAACATGTATGTAATCAAATGCTGCTCTCCTTGGTCCACATTCAACCTCCAGAATCCTGGCAGCCAGTAGAACCAACATCCTAGGGAAGGAGAGTATAGGTGTCCACCCTAGAAAACTTGACCAGACCAAGAAAAAGACCTGCTGAAATGATACCACTGCCCTCTTCCAAAAAAATAAAAATAAATGACTGAGGCAGATCATTCTAAAGACTGAGGGCAACAAGCTTCATTCACTGCGCAGAACTTTGCATCAGCTCTAAGCTATGAGTGAAGGGCAAGAGTCATCAGACATTTGAAGAAAGCCCCAGGGAAGAGACAGAACACACAAAGACAAAAAGACAACTAGAGAAAGAGACTTGACAATGTGCAGGAAATAACAGCTCCGAGAACCCAGTATCTTCGGAGAAGAAAAAAGATATTATAAGAATAGTATGCTTTAAAAACTATTTGAGCTTTCTTTCCAACTTGGGCCTGGCAGAATGGCTTCCACAAAGAAGGGTGGTTTGAAGAAGATGGGCCATTCTGCCACTAGTGAGGTGTGGTGACCTGAGAATACATCATCAATATTCACAAGCATGTCCCTGGAGTGGGCTTCAAGACACATGTGCCTTGGGCACCCAGAGAGATCCAGAAACTTTCCATGAGATGGGGACTCCAAATGTGTGCATTGGTGCCAGGATCAACTAAGGAATAAGTTATCTGTGGTAGATGGAATGCCCCATACCGTATCTGTCTGTGGTTGTTTAGAAAAGGTAATGAGGGGTGGTGCCTGTGGCTCATCAAGTAGGGCATGGGCCCCATATACCAGAAGGTGGCGGGTTCAAACCGGGCCTCCGCCCGAACTGCAAAACAGAAACTAGCCGGGCATTGTGGCGGGCACCTGTAGTCCCAGCTACTCAAGAAGCTGAGGCAAGAGAATCACCTAAGCCCAGGAGTTGGAGGTTGCTGTGAACTGTGTGATGTCATGGCACTCTACCAAGGGCGATAAGGTGAGACTCTGTCTCTATAAAAAAAAAAAAAAAAAGAAAGAAAAGGTAATGAGATGAAGAGTCACCAAACAAGCTCTATACTTTGGTTACTTATCTACCCATTACCACTTTAAGAAATTTACAGATAGTCGGCTTGGCGCCTGTGGCTCAACAGGCTAAGGAGCCAGCCACGTACACCTGAGCTGGTGGGTTCGAATCCAGCCTGAACCCGCCAAACAACAATAACGGCTGCAACCAAAAAATGGCCGGGCGTTGTGGCATACGCCTGTATTCCCAGCTACTTGGGAGGCAGAGGCAAGAGACTCGCTTGAGCCCAGGAATTGGAGGTTGCTGTGAGCTGTGATGCCATGGCACTCTATCCAGGGTGACAGCTTGAGGCTCTGTCTCAAAAAAAAAAAAAAAAGAAAAGAAATTTATAGATAGTCAATGTGGATGAGAACTAACTGCCGATCATCAAATATGTCAAAGTTACAAAATGAACAAAACGTCATTAGAGAACAAAAAAGAATTGTTGGAAATTTAAAAT
Source organism: Perodicticus potto (assembly GCA_963574655.1). Classification (NCBI taxonomy): domain Eukaryota; kingdom Metazoa; phylum Chordata; class Mammalia; order Primates; family Lorisidae; genus Perodicticus; species Perodicticus potto. The sequence goes on along the minus strand of CAUYRH010029223.1, from coordinate 5,124 downwards.
ATGATAATAGAATTAAAAAGCTTAACAAAAAGTTTAGATGATAAACTTAAAGAACTCTAAAGAAAATTAAGCCAAAAGACAAAGAAAAGGACAACAGGAAAGAAAAGACACAGGATATCTAGAATACCCAATATTTAAATGCACGAGAGTTCGAGAGAAAAGAATAAATGATGAGAAGAACTCATATAAATCAATAACTGAGAAGATTTTCAAAACCAAAGTGGCTCACGCCTGTAATCCCAGCAATGTAGGAGGCTGAGGAGTGAGAATTGCTTGAGCTCAGGAGTTCAAGACTTGCCTGAGCGAGAGTAAGACCTTGACTCATGAAAAAACTGGAAAAATCCAGCTGGGCGCCACAGCGAGCACCTGTAATCCTAGCGGCTTCTGGAGGCTGAGGCAGCGGGATGCCCACAGCCCGAGTCTGAGGTTGCAGTGAGCTACCATGCTCACTGCACTCTGCTCAGGGGCATAGGGTGGGACTGTGTCTCAACAACCACAACAAAAAAGTAAAGAAATAAAAAATAAGCAACGAAATAAATAACACCCCCCCACCCCAAAAAACCCCAAAGGATATAAACTAGCCAGATTGATAGGGTGCCCCAAAAATAGAACATATGGGTGTGGTGGCTCATGCCTATAATCCTGGCACTCTAGGAGGGAGACGAGAATGGGAGGATCACTCGAGGTCAGGAGTTGAAAAACAGCCTGAGCTGGCTCAGCGCCTGTGACTCAACAGGCTAAGGCGCCAGCCACATACACCTGAGCTAGTGGGTTCGAATCCAGCCCGGGCCAGCCAAACAACAATGACGGCTGCAACCAAAAAAAAAAAGACCAGGTGTTGTGGCGGGTGCCTGTAGTCCCAGCTACTCAGGAGGCTGAGGCAAGAGAATCGCCTAAGCCCAGGAGTTGGAGGTTGCTGTGAGCTGTGTGACGCCATGGCACTCTACTGAGGGCAATAAAGTGAGACTCTGTCTCAAAAAAAATAAAATAAAATAAAATAAAATAAAAATAAAAACAGCCTGAGAATTCATTTCTACTAAAAGTAGAAAATATTATCTAGATGTGGTTGCACAGGCCTGAGCCCCAGCTACTAGGGAGGCTGAAGCAGGAGGATTGAGTGATCCCAGGAGTTCGAGGTTACAGTTTGCTATGATGATGCTGCCACATTCTAACCTGAGCTACAGAGCAAGACTCTTGTCTCAGAAAAACAAAAACAAAAATCCCCCAGCTCCTCCAAAACCACAAACCCAAACCAACACCAAAGCACGTCATCATGAAATTTCAGAAACACGAAGACAGGAGAAAAATACAACAAATTTTCAGTGGGGTAGGGGGGAGAAAGCAGGTGTCATATTTGGAATCGGGTAAAAGCAGGAATCAGGACCAGGAATATGAATGTCAATGATGAATCCAGGGCAGAGATAAGATATCATTTTTAGTTTCTATAAAATAAAGTGAAACAGTAGGTAGGTTCAATGCCTGTAGCTCAATGGCTAGGGTGCCAGCCACATACTTTGGGGCCGGTGGGTTCTAACCCACCCCAGGCCTGCCAAACAACAATAATAACAACTACAAAAAAAAAAATAGCCCCGTGTTGCTGTGGGTGCCTGTAGTCCCAGCTACTTGGGAGGCTGAGGCAAGAGAATCGCTTAAGCCTAAGAGTTTGAGGTTGCTGTGAGCTATGATGCCACAGCACTCTACCCAGGGCGACATAGTGAGACTCTGTCTCAAAAAAAGAAAAGAAAGAAACAGAAGGCAGAACTCTAGTGAATACCTGGCAGAGAGATCCTACTTGCAAACCATACATCTGTAGGACAGGAAACTAGAAACAAATGCTCAATGTTTTGGAGTTGGATTGAGAAATATATTATAGCAGAGATTTCTTCTTAATCTTTGAATAGCAACAAAACCACAATAATAGCTACCCTGGGCCAGGCATCCCTCTTAGCACTTACAACACATACTAGCTTGAATACTCCTCATGACAATCTAAACTGGCAGAAGTAATTACCAGAGTTTTACAGGTTAAGTTATGCTAAGTACTTTACCTGAGGTTTCACATAATTACTTATGAGGTGGGGCCAGAATTCAGATTGTAAAACCTGTTCTCTTAACCACTATGTCATGTGGCCTTGAAAAATAACATTTACATTTACATATGTCAGTTATAAAATGTGTAAAGCTCAATATTTCTGCTAACAAGGACTTCTTAGGTACAGCAGAAAGAGATGTGTCAGGATTCTATTTTCTTTTTCTTTTTTTTTTTTTTTTTTTCAGACAGAGCCTCAAGCTGTCACCCTTCGTAGAGTGCTGTGGCATCACAGCTCACAGCAACCTCCAACTCCTGGGCTCAAACGAGTCTCCTGCCTCCGCCTCCCAAGTAGCTAGGACTACAGGTGCCTGCCACAACGCCTGGCCATTTTTTGGTTGCAGCCGTCATTGTTGTTTGGCGGGCCCAGGATGGATTTGAACCTGCCAGCTCAGGTGTACGTGGCTGGCGCCTTAGCCCATCGAGCCACAGGCACTGAGCCAGGATTCTATATTATATCCTTATATTTTGAGAGAACAACAGAAAGAAAGATCATCTTACTATAAAGTAAAATATTAATTTATGGTTTATGATTTTTTCAGAAAAGAGTATCTTGGTTAACTGGCAGGTCTTCTAGAAAATCTTTAAGAAAAGGAAAGCCTGAATGATAAGGGTCCAAAAGAAAGCAATATTTCAGCTGTAGCTGGCCTACCACTTACTTGCTTAGTGGAATTATTGCCCAAACTACAACAAAGTTTTGCACAAGGCTTTTATAATTTGGCCTGGCAGCCATTTTTATTTATACAACTCCCCCCCTCCACTGAATTTTCCATATTAATGTGCTTCCATTGTTCTCAGTGGGGCCTGCAGTAACTTTAGCCTTCTTCCAGATGTTTCCTGACATCAGCATCCAAGATGTGCTGGCCAGCTGTCTTTAAAATTGCAGGAACTGTATGCTGTGTGCATTAGTTATGCAAATGGAAAGCTAGGACAAGAAGCCAATGTAGAGGATAAAAAAGAACTAGGGGAAGGATTGGCTAGGGCTTTCCTGGCACATGCAGTGTAGGTAGAAAGCCAAGACAGCAAGCTGTCTTTGATCAAAACCCCCAGCAGCCTTCACTGCCACTCCCTGCACAGAGGGGTCAGTGTCCTTAGTTCCCAGGTCAGGCCTGAGTTTCTGGAAACTTTCTCAGTCTGTTTTGGTGACTTAGTAGGGACACATTGGATATCCACAGACCTATCAACCATCTAATCAGTTTCTCCTTTGTTCTACTTTGTCAACAAAGAAATATCTGCGTAGACTGGAGAACAATTCCCCAAAGTACAGTCCTTATAAAATTAATAAATATTTTGTGAAAAAGAGAGTAGGATGGCCAAATGAGGTTAGGAAAATCTAAACAAAATTAAGCAATTTCCTTTCCCAAAGCACTTGTGGGGCCTCTGATATGCTCATGTACACTGGGAATACTGGAGGCAATCACTTCTCAGAGTCTCAGTGTCTACTGGAGAAAATGCTGGACTAGGGGCAAGGTAGGTTCTTAGCTCCAATTGCCCTTTCAGGCACCAAATCAACGGCCAACTGAACATCCTTGTATATCCCCAAACTGAACGAGTCTATTTCTGAACTCACAGTTGTCTTTACCACCTGCTCAGGCTCTAGCTTCCCCTTCCTGGGTTATGGCAGTATCACTATCACTCTCCTAAACTAGAAGTATGGCAATTGTCCTCCATGCTTCCTTTGTCCTAACCAACACCCTCTTCCACTGGTTGGTGCTGCTGCTTTATCTTCCCACCACTCTCATGGGCATCAATCATCAACCTCAGACCCAGGTGATGAACAGATATTGGGGATATTGGTATTCAATGCATTAAGGAACACCATACCTGGACATGCCAGTAACTGAATTCCTGTTTTCCTTACCTAATAGGTATCCTTCTTCTAACTCTATTACTCTCAGTTACACACAATCCTTATATTCTCTCTCTTTTTTTTTTTTGAGACAGAGCCTCAAGCTGTCACCCTGGATAGAGTGCCGTGGCATCACAGCTCACAGCAACCTCCAATTCCTGGGCTCAAGCGAGTCTCTTGCCTCCGCCTCCAAAGTAGCTGGGACTGCAGGCGCCCGCCACAACGCCCAGCCATTTTTTGGTTGCAGCCGTCATTGTTGTTTGGCAGGCCCGGGCTGGATTCGAACCTGCCAGCTCAAGTGTACGTGGCTGGTGTCTTAGCCCGCTGAGCCACAGGCGCCAAGCTACAATCCTTATATTCTCAAAGAGGATGACTTGTTTCCCCCTTGTTTGTTTTCTATTTGTTTTGTTAGTTCATTGGATTTCTTTGCTTATTAGATTTTAATTGTAGCAAATATACACAGCATAAAATTTACCATCTTAATCTTTCTTTTTTTTTTTTTTTTTGAGACAGAGGCTCAAGCTGTCGCCCTGGGTAGAGTGCTGTGGCAACACAGCTCACAGAAACCTCCAATTCCTGGGCTCAAGTGATTCTCCTGCCTCTGCCTCCCAAGTAGCTGGGATTATAGGCGCCTGCCCCAACGCCCAGCTATTTTTTGGTTGCAGCCACCATTGTTGTTTGGCGGGCCCAGACTGGATTCGAACCCACCAGCTCAGGTGTATGTGGCTGGTACCTTAGCCGCTTGAGCCACAGGCGCCAAGCCGATTATCATTTTTTTTTTTTTTTTGAGACAGTCTTATTATGTCGCCCTTGGTAGAGTGCTGTAGTGTCACAGCTCACAGCAACCTCCAGCTCTTGGGCTTAAGCAATTCTCCCACCTCAGCCTCCCAAGTTGCTGGGACTAAAGGCGCCCGCCACAACACCCGGCTATTTTTTGGTTGCAGCTGTCATTGTTGTTTGATGGGCCCAGGCTGGATTCAAACCCGCCAGCTCAGGTGTATCTGGCTGGCACCTTAGCCATTTAGCCCACAGGCGCTAAGCCCGTATTTATCATTACTATATGGTGGGAATATTTTAAGTCCTCTCTTTTAGCTAATTTAACAATACATTGTTGTTAACTATAGTCATCCGACTATGCTTTTGAACATTGGAAACTTTTTTCCTCTCTCTCTCCTTTTTTTTTTTT
>CAUYRH010029222.1:0-20614 GCA_963574655.1 Perodicticus potto | reverse complement strand
AATGAAACTATAAAAATACTAGAAGTTCAGGGAAAACTCTTGAATGAATCGGCCTGGGTGAAATTTTTATGAGGATGACTCCCCAGGCAATTGAAGCATTATCAAAAATACACTATTTGGACCTGACCAAACTAAAAAGCTTCTGAACTGCTAAGAACACAGTAAGTGTAGCAGGCAGACAACCCTCAGATTGGGAGAAAATACTTGCAAGTGATGCCTCCGACAAAAGCTTAATAACCAGAATACACAGAGAACTCAAGCGTATTGGCAACAAAAGGGCAAGTGATCCCATCTCAGGGTGGGAAAAAGACTTGAAGAGAAAGTTCTCTAAAGCAGACAGGTGCATGGCCTACAGACACATGAGAAAATGCTCATTATCCTTAATCATCAGAGAAATGCAAATGAAAACTACTTTGAGATATCATCTAACTCCAGTAAGATTAGCCCACATAACAAAATTCCAAAACCAGAGATGGCGTGGATGTGGAGAAAAGGGAACACGTCTACATTTCTGGTGGGAATGCAAACTAATACATTCCTTTTGGAAAGATATTTGGAGAATACTTAGAGATCTAAAAATAGATCTGCCATTCGATCCTATAATTCCTTTATTAGGTATATATCCAGAAGATCAAAAATCACATCATAATAAAGATATATGTACCAGAATGTTTATTGCAGCCCAATTCATAATTGCTAAGTCATGGAAGAAGCCCAAATGCCCATCAACTCACGAATGGATAAATAAATTGTGGTACATGTATACCATGGAATGTTATGCAGCCTTAAAGAAAGATGGAGACTTTACCTCTTTTGTGTTTACATGGATGGAGCTGGAACATATTCTTCTTAGCAAACTATCTCAAGAATGGAAGAAAAAGTATCCAATCTACTCAGCCCTAATATGAAGCTAATTTATAGCTTTCATATGAAGGCTAAAACCCAATTATAGCACAAAAATATGGGGAAAAGGGCAAGGAAGGGGAGGGGAGGGGAGAGGATGGGTTGAGGGAGGGCAAGTGGTGAGATCACACCTACAGTGCATCTTAGCAGGGTACTGGTGAAACTTATTAAATGTAGAATATCAATGTCTTCATATAGTGATTAAGAAAATGCCATGAAGGCTATGTTTAACAGTTCAACCAAAATATTTCAGATTGTATATGAAGTCAGCACACTGTGCCCCATGATTGCACTAATGTACACAATTATGCTTTAATAAAATTATATTAAAAAAAAGAACAGACCCTGTGCCTTTTGATGCCATTTCATCGTTTTCAGGTATCCCTATGAGGTGAATATTGGTTTTCTTTGAGTTATCCCAGAGCTATCTGAGAGAATGATCCATTTTGTCTTCCATTTCTCTTCCTCTTTGGAAGTTTGAGCGCATTGGAAAGCTTTGTCTTCCATGTCAGAAATCCTTTCTTCTGCTTGCTCCATTCTGTTTCTGAGGGATTCTACTGTGTTTCTCAGATTTTTGAGGACTGCAACTTCTTGTCTCAATGTGTCAAAATCTTTGGTCATTTTGTCTTTTAATTTGTTGAAATCTTGAGACATCTTTTGGGTCATCTTTTGGATTACTGCTTGAAATTCTAATTCCATCTTTTCTTCCATTCCACTGATCTTATTTGCTATCCAGACTCTGAATTCAATTTCTGACATCTCAGCCATTTGCTTATGCCAGGTATCTTGTGCTGTACCTACCTTGTCGTTCCTTGGGGGAGTTGATCTATTCTGATTATTTATATTGTCAGTTTTTCTGTTGATTCTGCCTCATGATTATTTTTCACTGTTGCCTATGACCGTCCTCAGAGTTGGGGAGATGTCTCTCCCAGATCATACCCTGGCAGGATCATTCTGTTGTTGCTGGATTTTTGTAGGGAGTGATCCTGTGTAGCTCCTCTGGGACTGCCCCACCCAGGGAGTTCTGGCTGTGGTAGCAGCTCTGGAGTGTGGTAAGCCTGGATCAAGCACCAGGGCATGGGATGATGCACGTGGTTCTGGTGGTGCCTGGCACCCAGTGGCCTTTGCAAAGGGAGCCTGTACCTGCAGCCGTCTCTGGCTGGGAGGAGGGCTCCAGAGGGAGGGCACAGGTTGTGTCCCTCCTGAGTCTGTGGCCAGATGGGCAGGGCTGGTGCGGAGGCAGAGAGGGTAGGGGAGGATGTGGGTTGTGTGGCTCCCAGAGTTCCTGGCCCAGGCAGGCACCTGGGGTCCCTAGCCAAGGTGGGCAAGGTGCCAATGGGGCTGCATGGGGGTCCCGGCGGAATCCCTGGCTACGGCAGGTTGCAAGTTGAGGCCCGCTGGAGTCCCTGGCTGCTGTGAGTGGAGGGCTGAGTCCTGGTGGGGGCAGATCAGAGCTGGGGGGGTCCTGGTGGGGTCCCGGGCTGAGGCCGGCAGCGGACCAAGGCCTGGCTGGGTGCCAATCAGGGCGACACAAGGGTCCCGGCAGAGTCCCTGGCCACTGCAGGCAGCAGGGAGACTCACATGGGGGGTCCCAGCAGAGTTCCAGGCCGCAGCTGGCTGTGGGCCAAGGCTTGGCCGGGTGCCAATTGGAGCCACACGGGGGTCCCTGCAGAGTTCCTGGCCACTGTGGGTGGTGGGCCGAGGTCCAGTGGGGCATGGATCAGAGCCTGGCGAGGGTCCCAGCAGAGTACCTAGCCACAGCAGGCAGCGGGTGAGGCCCGGCAGACCACAGATCGGAGCCGCATGGGTGTCCCAGCACAGTCCCTAGCCATGGCAAGAGGAGGGCCAAGGCCTGGTGGAGCACAGATCAGAGTCAAGCGGGAGTCCTGGCAGAGTTCCTGGCCATGGCTGGCAGGGGCCAAGGCCCAGCGGGATGCCAATTGGGGCCCCCTGGGGTTCCTGCAGAGTTCCTGGCCACTGTCAGTGGTGGGTTGAGGCCCAATGGGGCACTGATTGGAGCCAGATGAAGGTCCTGGCAGAGTCCCTAGCCATGGCAGGCAGCAGGCTGAGGCCGGGGGAGCACAGATCTGAGTCCCAAGGGAGTCCCGACAGAGTTCCTGGCCACTGCTGGCCGTGGGCCAAGGCCTGGTGGGGTGCCAATTGGAGCCACGGGGAGCTCCCTGCAGAGTCCCTGGCCAGTGGGTGGTGGCCTTGGCGGGGGCAGAGTCCCTGGCCTGGGGGCTGGCAGGGGATTGGTGGGGCCCTGGAGTGTCTTACCTAGTGGGCCACCTGGTCCGGCAGACAGGGAGGGTGTGCACTGCTCAAGTCCTCCTCCCTCAGTTTCAGCAGAGGTCAGGCTTCTGGTGCATCAGCAAAGTGGGGAAGGGTGTCCTGGAAGTTCAGAATGGCGGAAAACTTTAGTTTTTCTGCCTGAAGCTTGGTTTTTTGGAGTCGCAGCTTGCGTCAGCAGAGGTGACCCGCAGTTATCACTTCTCTCTCTCAGCAGTGCTCCCCATCTTCAGCTCAAGCAGTTTCTGGAGGTTATCTTTCCTTTTGGACAGGAGCCTCTGTTGGAAGCTGCTTTCAGTCGGCCATCTTGCCCCTCTCTCCTTTGTCTCCATCTTTTTTAATGGCTGACTAGTATTCCCCAGTATACATATACCACAGCTTGTTAATCCATTCCTGGGTTGGTGGGCATTTAGGCTGTTTCCACATTTTGGTGATTGCAAATTGAGCTATGATAAACAGTCCCCAGGGGTCCTCAAACTATGGCCCATGGGCCACATGCAGTAGTGTGAATTGTATTTGTTCCAGTTTTGTTTTTTACTTCAAAATAAGATATGTGAAGTGTGCATAGGAATTTATTCATAGTTTTTTTTTTCTTAAACTATAGTCCAACCCTCCAACCGTCTGAGGGACAGTGAAATGGCCCCTTGTTTAAAAAGTTTGAGGACGCCTGCCTAGGCAGTGGCTCTCAACCTTTCTAATGCTGCCATCATTTAATGCAGTTCCTCATGTTGTGGTGACCCCCAACCATAAAATTATTTTTGTTGTTACTTCATAACTGTAATTTTGCTCCTGTTATGCATCATAATGTAAATATCTGATATGCAGGATGGTCTTAGGTGACCCCTATGAAAGGGTCGTTTGTAGTACAGGCTAAAGTCTGGTAGGATGATGCCCTTAGCTTTGTTTTTATTATTAAGAATTACCTTAGCAATATGGTTTTTTTTTCTAATTCCATACAAAACAAAGAATTATTTTTTCCAAGTCTTGAAGTATGATGTTGGTATTTTAATGGGGATGGCATTGAATCTGTAGATTGCTTTGGGAGTATAGACATTTTAATAATGTTGATTCTTCCCAGCCATGAGCATGATATGTTCTTCCATTTGTTAATATCTTCTGTTATTTATTTTCTTAGGGTTGCATAATTTTCTTAGAGGTCCTTCACCTCTTTTAGTAGGTATATTCTCAGTTATTTCATTTTCTTTGAAGCTACTGTGATGGGGATTGTGATCTTAATTAGCTTTTCATCTTGGCTGCTATTGGCATACACAAAAGCTACTGATTTGTGGACCTTTATTTTATTTCCTGAGACATTACTGTATCTTTTGATCACTTCCACGAGTCTTGTGGTTGAGTCTCTGGGGTTTACTGGGTATGAGATCATATCATTAGCAAAGAGGGAGAGTTTGACCTTCTCTGTCCCCACTTTAATGCTCTTTATTTCCTTCTTTGGTCTGATTGTATTGGCTAGAACTTCCAGCACAATGTTGAATAGTAGTGGCAATAGAGCACAACATTGTCTGGCTCCAATTCTGAGTGGAAAAGCTTTCAGTTTTACTCCATTCAGTAAAATATTAGCTATGGGTTTGTCTTAGATAGCTTTGATCAGTTTAAGAAACATGCCACCTATACTCTTCACTGCTCTAATTAGAAAAAGATGCTGGATTTTATTGTATGTTTTTTCTGCGTCTATTGAGAGAATCATATGGTCTTTGTTTTTGCTTCTGTTAATACGGTGGATAACGTTTATAGACTTGGGTATGTTAAACCAGCTTTGCATCCCTGGGATGAAACCTACTTGATCATGATGCATGACTTTTTTGATGAGAAGCTGCAATCTATTGGCTAGGATTTTGTTGAGAATTTTTGCATCTATATTCATTAGTGAAATTGGTCTGAAGTTCTTTTTAGTTGGGTCTTTTCCTGGTTTTGGTATTAGGGTGATGTTTGCTTCATAGAACGTGTTCCAGAAGATTCCTTCCTCCTCAGTTTTTTGGAATAATTTTTGCAGTATGGGAATAAGCTCTTCTTTGAAGGTTTGATAGAATTCTGATGTGAAGCCATCCAGACCAAGGCATTTTTTTGTTGGGAGTTTTTTTTTTTAATTGTTTCTTTGATGTCAGCACTTGAAATTGGTCTGTTCAGGAGATCTATTTCTTCCTGGCTAAGACTAGGGAGAGGGTGAGATTCCAAATATTGATCCATTTCCTTCACATTGTCAAATTTCGGGCATAGAGTTTCTTGTAGTATTAGAAGATAATCTCTTGCATCTCTGTGGCATCTGTTGTTATTTCCCCTTTATCATTTCTGATTGATGTTACTAGAGATTTTACTTTTCTATTTTTAGTTAGCCTTGCCAAATTTCTATCTATTTCATTTACTTGAACCAACTCCTCATTTCTTTAATTTTCTGAACGATTCTTTTGTTTTCAATTTCATTAATCTCTGATTTATTTTTGGATATTTCTTTTCTTTCTGGGTTTAGGCTTAGATTGTTCTTCTTTTTCTAATTTCATAAGATGGCTTTTGAGTTTGTTGATGCATTCTCTTTTTGTTTTTCAAACATAGGCATCTAAAGTGATAAATTTTTCTCTCAGACTGCCTTTGCTGTATACCACAGGTTTTGGTAGCTTGTGTCTTCATTGTTGTTATGCTCAAGCGAGTTAATGATTTCCTTTTTTATTTTTTCCTGCACCCAACTATAATTCAGCATAAGGTTGTTTAATTTCCATGCCTTTGTGTGGGGTTGAATGTTTTTGTTAGAGTTGAGTTTAACCTTTATTGCCTTGGTTTGAGAAGATACAAGGTAAAATTTCAATTCTTTTGATTCTGTTGAGGTTTGATTTGTGTCCTAGGATATAATCTATTTTATAGAATGCTCCATAAGCTGATAAGCGGAATATATATTCTTTAGCTTTGGGATGGAGTGTTCCATATATGACTATCCAGAACAGTTGTTCTAGGGTCACATTTAAGTCCTTGTATCTTTGTTTAATTTCTGTTTAGAGGATCTTTCCAGCTCTATAAGATGAGTATTAAAGGCCCCTGATGTGATGGTGTTATGGGATATCATATTGCTCAGACTAAATAAGGTTTGTTTCAAGAATCTGAGAGCATTTAAGTTGGGTGAATAAATACTTAGAATTGAAGTGTTTTCTTGTTGTATTTTTCCCTTGACCAATATGAAGTGTCCATGTTTCTCTTTTTTGACTTTAGTTGATTTAAATCCATTGTATCTGAGAATAAGATTGTAACCCCTTTTTTCTTCTGAATTCCATGTGGTTGAAAAATTGTCTTCCTTCGCTTAACCCTGAGTTTTAATTTGTCCTTTAAGGCTAGGTGTGTCTCCTACAGACAACAAATAAATTGTTTGTGTTTATTTACCCAATCAACCAGGCTATGCCTCTTCAGTGGGGAATTCAAGCCATTAACATTTATTGAGATAATTGATAAGTGTGGTGGAGTTCTATTCATCTTATTTTGTGGCAGTCCATTGCTTAGTTTTATATTTTGCTTCATTATGGAAACCAGATTTTGACCTTTAGTTTCTAAGTGTTTAGTTAGCTGATGGTCCATTGATGGTCAATGTGTAGAATAGGTCTAAGTATTTCCTATAGAGTTGGTCTTGTTGTGGGAAACTTCCTTAATGTTTGCATATCAGTAAAAGATTTTATTTCTCTACCAATTTTAAAGCTTAGCTTAGCAGGATATTCAATTCTGGGCTGAAAATTTTTTTGTTTATGTAGATTAAAAATAGATGACCATTGTCTTCTGGCTTGAAAAGTTTTATTTGAGAAGTCTGAAGTCACCTGATGGATTTGCGCCTGTAGGTCAATTGGCACTTACTCCTGGCAGCTTGCAGAATCTTCTCTTTGGTTTTGATTTTGGACACGTTCATGACAATGTGTCTTGGAGAAGCTCTATTTGCATTGAGATGACCTAGGGTCTGATACCCCTCTGAAAGGAGTGTGTCAGAATCTTTGGTAGTATTTGGAAAATTTTCATTTATGATATCTTCTAGTAGGGCTTCCATGCTTCTGGGGCATTCTTCTTCCCCTTCTGGTATATCTATAACTCATATGTTTGAATGTTTCATGAAGTCCCATAATTCTGTCAGTGAATATTCAGCTTTCTCTCTCTTTTTTTCTGTCTCTTTAACTGCCAAGTTAGTTCAAGAGTTTTATCCTCTACTTCTGAGATTCTTTCTTCTACATGGTCTGTTATTGATACTTTATACTGCATCTTTAAGTTCCCTGATTGACTACTTTAATTCTTTCAGCTTCAGTGTATCTTTTCCATATTCTTATATCATTCATCTCTTATTTCATTTGTTTTTGGATTTCCTTTTGATTATCTCCCACTTTTCTCAGCAATTTCCTTCATTGTTTTTACCATCCGTATTTTAAATTCCCCTTCTGTCATTTCTAGCATTTCTTTATAGGTGGAATCTTCTGGAGTAGCTCTCTAATGATCCCTTGTGGGGGTTGCTCTGGTCTGGTTTTTCATGTTGACAGGATTTTTCTGCTGTTTCTTCCTCACGAGTGGTTTCTTTTCGTCTATTTCCTTGTCCTACTTTTTCCTTTCACCACCTCTTGTTCTTTAAGTTATTGTGCCTTTGACATAAGGTATTGAAGCATCCCTTTGGTAAAGGACTAAAAGGACAAGAAGAGTGAAGAGCAACAAGGAATAAAAAAAGAGAGACAGAGAGAGAGAAAAGAGAAAAGAAAGAGGGTGAGTAAAAGAGAATATTGAAAAAAGAAGAGAGAAACATAAAGAGAGAGACAAGAGTAATAGAGGTGTAGAGTAGGGTACTTTGACCCACACCTAAAACACCCCCAACCTCTAGGGGTGCTGGGTTGGGTGGTTCCCTTGACATTTGCAGCTGTTTGCCAGCCTGAGCAGACACAGGATCCCACCTCCACCAAATAGAGAAGAAAAACAAAAATACTACAAATCAAACCAACCAACCAAACAAACAAACAAATAAAAATCCTTAAGAGATAAAATTGGGGGAAAAACCAAATATAAGGGGCAGGAAAACTAGCAAAAATGAATTCCTTATTACTAAAGAAGGCAACAATGAAAAAGTATATTTACATTAAAACAAGAAGAAAAGAAGGATAAAGAAAAAGCTGGGAGGGGGGAAATTTTGAAAAAGAAAAAAGAAAAAAACAGACAAACTAACAATAAAAACAACTTCAATAGCAGCAACTATAACAACAACAAAAGCTATGTATATAGTTTATGTATATGTACCTTGCTGAATATTACATGGACAATAGGTGATCTTCTGGAATATGAGATGCTAATCACAATACATCTGTATAAGATGGAGGCTGGAAGCCTCTGCTGACTTCTTTGCCCTCAAACCCTCCAGGGTTGGGAGCCTGGATTTCTCCTTAGCCCACTTAGTATACACAAATTGTATCCCTTGGCTAAGCAGTGGCTATCCCAGGAAGGGATAGGGGTGTGTTGCTTGGATTTCTCTTGAAGTCACTGCCTGCTGATCATGCATGCAGGAATGGCCTCAGTCTAGGACCCTGAGGGCAAAGCCTGCAAGGCAACTTTCCCACAAAGGCTTCGCACAGCCTGTAGCAGTACAATGAAACTTCCATTCTGTCCTGGGTGTCTCAGTCCTGGCTTCTGGGCATTGTTCAAAATCATGTGCTTACTTGCCCACGGTCTCCCAGAACTGGCCTTGTTCTAGGACCCTGAGAGCTGAGCCTGCAAGGCAGCTCTCCCACAATGGCTGTGCACAGACTGCAGTCAAACAATGACCTGCACTGTCTGCACTGTCCCAGCAGCTCAACCCTGATCTCTGGGCTCTGTTCAAAGTCATTTGTTTGCTCACCCAAGGTCTCCCAAGGTAACTCAATCAAGTGCCGAAGTCCAAAAATCCTGCAGGGAAGGACTTCCCTGTCTGCACACTTCCATCACTGCTGTAGCTACGGCCGTGCTGCCATGGCTGGTGCCCTCAGACCAAACATAAACACTTGCCCCTTCTTCACTGTTTCTGTCCTCCTCTTGTGGTCCCAAAGTCTCCCACTGACTCCCTGTGACCCCAAAGGGATGTTTCTGGGCAAAGCCCACAGTCCTGAGGTGCCTGGAGTCTTCTCTCCCCTATCTCACTATGCGTGGTTTTAAAAAAGTTATTTCTCATCTGCTATCTTGCACTCCCTATTTCTCCCTGCTTTTTTCTCTTGCCTGATTGCTCTGGCTAGGACTTCTAGTACTATAATTTGTATATTAAAATATTATAATTATTATATAGCATTACTGAATTGATTTCTTTATTATTATGTAATGACTTTCTTCACCTTTTATGCTGCTTTTTATTTAAAGTCTACTTTATCTGATATAAATATAGCTATTGCTATTTGATTTTGGTTTCCATTCACATGGAATATATTTTTTGACTCCTTTACTTTCAGTCCAGACATGTCTTTACAGGCAAGATGAGTTTTTTTAATAAACAAGATAGCTGAATCTTATTATTTTTAAATCTATTCTACCAATCTATATTTTTAAATGCAACGTTTACTCTCTTTATATTCAAGGTTAATATAGACATGTGAGGTTCTGTTCCTGTCATATTGTTAATTGCCATTTAGTTGCTTTGTGAATTATTTGTTTCTTTTTCTCTGTCTGTTTTTATGATTTGGTGGGATTCTGTAGTGTTGCCATTTGATTATTGTCTCTTCCAACTTTATGGGATTGTTTTATACCTATGAATTTTGTACTTTCATGTGTTTTTTTAAACAGTGAATACTGACCTTGTGTTTCCATGTTTCAGACTTCTTTGAGCACTTCTTGTAGTGCCAATCTTCTTGTGACAAATTTCCCCAGAGGTTATTTGTCTGGGGAAGACTCTGTTTCTTTCATTTATGAAGCCAAATTTTGCTGGATATAAAATTCTTGGATGAAAGTATTCTTTTGGTGCTTTGAAAATGCCATCCTGTTGTCTTTTGGCCTGTTACATTTCTGCTGAGAAGTTCTACTCTTAGTCTAATGGGGCTTCCTTTACAAAGACTGGACATTCTTCTCTGGGTGATTTTAAAATTCTGTTCTTCATTTTGACTTGAGACAGTCTGTCTGATGATAATATATCCTGGTGAAATACTTTAGGCAATGCATGTCCCCGGCCCTCGTGCATCTGGGTGTCTAAATCCCTTGCTAGATGTGGTAAGTTTTCATCAGTTATTCCTTTAAATAGGTAATCTAACTTTTTGATCTTTCTTCACCCTCAGGAATATTGCTAATTCATAACTTCAGTCACTTTGTGTAGTCTCAGACATCTCAAAGTCTTTATTCATGTTTTTTTAAAATTATGTTTCCTTTATTCTGACTGGATCATTTCAAAAGACCTTTCTAAGGTCTTTCTAAGATTCTTTCTTCTACTTTGTCTACTCTAATGTTGAAGCTTTTGAATGTATTTTCTAATTCCTTCAATAAATGTTTTAGTACCAGAATTTTTTTTTTATTTTTTGTTAATGTATCTATCTCTTTGGTAAATTTCCCATTCATATTCTGAATTTATTTCTTGATTTCTTTGTATTGGTTTTCAGATTTATCTCATATCTCATTGAGCTCCATTAAAATCACTATTTTGAATTCTTTATCTGATATTTCAAGGATTTCCCTTTCATTAGGATTTATTGCTGGAGAATTGTTGTGTTCCTCTGAGTCTGTCATAGTATCTTGCTTGTTAGTGCATCTTGTATCTTTACATTGCTTTCTGTACATCTAGAATAACAGTCACATTCTCATTGTGACTTTCATTGTGGGGGTCGTGTTTTCTTGAAGAGGTGACTATGAGGTTGGTTGAGTGGGGCTTCTTGTCTTTATTTGGGGGTGCATGCAATGTGAAAGACTTTGTATAATTTCTTTGTATAATTTCTTTCTATAAATAACATTAGAGTTATATGATGAGGTCTGACAATTAAGTTTGAGAACTTATCCTAGAAAAAGTGCTGCTTATCTCATTGGTGATTATCACTACAGTCACTTTTGACATACTCCCCTTCAGCAGCTATGCACTGATGTCAGGACCTAGTCCACTCTTCAAAACAATTTTGGAACTCTTTTTCTGGAATAGCCGTCAGAGCTGTCACTGTACGAGTTCTGGCAATTAAGTTCACAAAGTTGCCACTGTGTGCTTACATTGACAACACCATACAAAGAACCCAGTAAAGGTTCATAACCTTGGTGTATTAGTGTCTCATAACAGTGTTCATGTGGACAGGTCTTACTGAGTGGCATTTGCTATTGTTGTTGTGTGTCATATGACAACAGCTCTGATGGCCATCCAGAAAAAGAGTTCCAAAATTGCTTTGAAGGGTGGACTAGGTGCTGGTGTCAGTGCAGTTTTCCCAGGGGAGTACTTAAAGGTGACCATAGTGATACTCAACAATGAGATATGTAGCACTTTATCTAGGATGAGTTTGTGAACTTAATTGTTAGGCCTTATAATGTGAATTCTCTGTATGTTAGGATGAGGTTATTGGTGGTGGTTGTGATGAAAATGTTCTTGGGATTGGAATGCCTGATGGGGCCTTCTTCAGATTTCAGTGGTAGCGGTGGTATATGATTGTGACCCAGAGTTATGTATGCTGGCACCTGTGTTGGCAGCTCCAAACAGGCCAACTCTTAGATGTCCGGATGGCTTTCTCAAATTTCAGTTCCAGCAGCAGTATACCACATGGGTGAGTGGACACATGGCCTCTTGGCCAGCTGAGGTGGTGGGAGCTATGCGGTTAGCAGTGGTTGTGTGAAGACATAGTGTTTTTGAGTACTGTGCTCTTGTGTTAGGAGTTACTGCAACAGGCTGTGTGGGCTGCCTTGAGCCTCTTGCATGTTGGAGCCAGCTATGGAGGTAGCAGTAGGATTTGTGCCCAGGCTCTCTTCCTCTAGAGAAGTGTTCAGGTGGCCCAGGAGGTGGACTGGTTTTTGAAACCGCCAAGAGCCTGGATTCTGTTATCTATCATGGAGGTGGTGTGAATCTGGGCTTAGCTAGGCCAAGAAATCTTACACTCAGGCACCACCAGTATTCATAGGAAGACTAGGGAAGTCCTCAGCTAAATGCTTGGGTGAGGGGTGGTCAAAACTATACTGAAGTTTTGCACAAGGAGGGAGAGGTGTTCTCAGCAGCTACAGCTTTAGCCAGCAGTAATGGGACTTGCTTCCCTTTCACACTCCAGTCCCTGCAAGGCTCTGTTTCCTGTCCTGACTGGTAGCAGATCAAGGTAATCAGTCAGACAGGGCAGACAGCATCTAGTCCATACGCAGCACCAGGCCATGGAGGATGTAGCCTTGCTTAATACCAAGCTTGCATAGCAGCTATCTTCCTGTTTAGGTCCTGGGGTGGTGGCCAGAACCCATCACCAGTGGCTAGGGTCCACACTACATTAGTTTCTCACTCTTGGCTGTGGGAACCCCTCCTTCAGTCATGACTCTGTTCCCCACACCCCAGTCCAAGTTTCTCTAATACCACAGACTGTTGCTATGCTAGATCTGAGGACCAGGCACAGCTTGTTAAGATCTAAGGTCAGAAATGTCATCTTGCTGTAGTTGGGTAGGTTGGGGGCATGGGTGGGGTACTTATGGGAGCAGGTCCTTTTCAAAGTTCCCTAGCTGCTCCCTAAGTTAGATTGAGGTATTGGGAAAATAAACCTGATCTCCCATGGCCTGGATAGTGTGATTCCCCAGTGGGAAAGTGAACTACAGAAACACACACATTTACCCTCTCCTGTAACAGGGATTCATTTTGGTTGATCCTGCCTTGAAGACTGCCTGTTTGCCTCCTCCCTCACAGAATTTAGATTTTCCTTTTGTTGAACACCTGTGTTGCCTCTTGGATGATAGTCAATGTGTAATTGTCCGTGCACTGTTTTGATTTCTCTAAGTGGATGAGGAATGCTTCTAGTTAGCCATAGTGGCAAAAACACCTCAGCAATTTCTATAATTACTAAAGTGCTGTGCAATTTTAAATGAAGTCTCCATTGTGGGTATAATGGTAAATTGTGATCCCTTTTATAATGGAAGAATAAGGGGTATAAAGGAGAACCAGGACCCCCATTCCAAGATCTCACAGTTTCCATTTTAATGGCAGGTAGTGTCAGAAATCAGTGGTTAGATATTTCAGTGGTTGTAGGACCAACTTGCAGGGTGTCTTTGGGCCTATCCCAGTCATTCTAATCAATATCCTTTACTCTCTTTTCCTTCTAGCACATGACTCAGAGGACACACCCCAGAAATTGCAACTCTCTGTCTCCCACTTCGCTGGGAACAAGGAGAGAAGGTAGCTGCCTCCACTGACACAGGCCTGAAACACAAGGACCAAACAGCTGGGAGTCTTTTGGTGCTGAGCAGGGTTCCAGAGCCCACTGATAATTCAGAATAGCTGGAATCTCTCTGGTTCTGACCTGGAAGTTCCTTCTCTAGTATGACCCATGTTTCTTTTCTTACTGCAGAGTTTTTCTGAGGTTTGGTGTGGTAGCCACTAGACACAGGTAGCTATTTAACTTCAAATAAATTAAAATGTAATAAAATTAAAATTTCAGTGCTGTAGTCAAACTTGCCATATGTCAAGTGCTTTGTAGCCACGGGTGGCTGCTAGTCTCCATATTGGGCAGCACCGAGCAATCCCAGCCCTGCAGGAAGTAGATAGTGCCACTGAAGGACAAGGAGGGCAGGTCCAGCAGAAGCCAGCTTGTCCAGCTCCTCCCCTCACTTCCTCTCTGCTCCTTTCTCAGTATCCTGCTGCATTGCCAGCAAAATCAGAGAAGGGTGCAGGACACAGATATTTCAGGTAAGGGAAAAGGGGTTACATGTGTGTGTGTGGGGTGATTCGAACAGAATCGGCTTCTCCCTGGGTGTGTACCCTAAACCTCCTGGAAAACTTGCTCTCAGAATAGATTTCTTGCTATTTTGTTTCCTATTCCTGTTGATTTTTAGCTGAAATATGTTTTGAAAATTGAAGCCTACAAATTAATGCCTCTTCCAGAGACTGCTGCCCAGAGGACACTTGTTTTACAAATAAATGAGTCCTTTCATAGATTACAAAATGTCTAAGTATACTTTCATTCTTTTAGGAATAAATTTGGGTGAAGAAACACAATTAGTGCTGGTGAGCTGGTGAGGAGAAGAATATTGGGCTACGTAAGGGTCTCAGATCAGCATGCCATCTCCCAAAGCCAGCACGTAGGTCAGGACCGGAGGGCACGTAGTCTGAGGTTTTGTCACTAAGGAAGCCATCTCCTCAGGGACAGTCCTTTCCTGGGTTACCAGAACTTGAACTCTCCCGAGAGGGCAGGAGGAAGAAGATGCCACCTGTGTGACTCCCTACAGTTTGGAAGAAGCTGGGGACCATTGGATGGTTGTTCTTTAGGCAGAGGGAGCGAAACTCAGCCACCTGAGGTCATGGGGATTGATAAAAATATTTGAAAATTGAATAATGAGGTTGACTTTCTTGCACTCCCCTTCATACTAGGCACCTAATGACCAGATCTTTGACCATTTTATGAATTGTATACTATGGGTAACAGAAACTTCTTTCATGCAAGCATGACATCGTATTAGTGATAATTTATTGCTCTAAAGAAATTTACTTCCCTTTAAGCAAAAAGTGCCCTTCCCCAAATTACTATGTTTCCAGCCCTTTCATCTCATTCTATCCTTTCTCCTACTATAGAGCAGACTTCCAGTTGCTCCATTCCATTCAGTGTGGGTTGTGGCTTGAAGGGACTCCCTCAACAAACACTCTCACTCCCTGTAGATCAAGGTAGGCCCTGTGACTTCACTTATGTAATTTGGGTGACTTGAATCAATTTTACATTTAATAGCAGTATAAATCAGCAGCACCTCCTATAGGAAAATTTTCCTCCCTACCTTTAACCAGACAGAGTCAAAATCTCAATATCTCAAAAACTGTATATTTGTTTGAATTATATTCATCTCCACTGTGGCTCCTTCCCCCCCTTATCTTTTTATCCCATAAAGGATAAAATGTCTGCATCATGTGCTGATGAAGTTTCTGTTCATATTTCCACACCCTGACACTTAGCCTGGATCAGCTTCATTTTATGCAAAACAGTTCATATCTGGCCTACTTCTGTGACCCAGTGTTGGCTATGATGCGCTTTTGGAGCAGAGGATTTCAGGCAATGTGCACACTCTTACATAGTCTCGTGCAGTATCAGTACCTAGCCCACGTCATAGCCCTGCCAGATACCAGTGCTCCTCCCAGAGAGTCACCTATGCATTGAACACCTCAGAAGAGAATTCTAGTAAATTCTGGGGGACGCTAGAGCTAAAGTCTAAGTCCAGATTATTTTTTTGTTCCTGAGAGTCTTTATCTAATAGTGATTTGGGGGCCTCTTCTTATGCAGCTAGGTTTGTTCTTATTTACTCTATTAATAAAATATTTGACTGAGATTTTTTTTTCTTTTCTTTCTTTTTCTTTTTCTTTTTTTTTTTTTTTTTTTTGAGACAGAGTCTTACTCTTTGCCCTGGGTAGAATGCCATAGCTCACAGCAACCTAAATCTCTTGGGCTCAGGTGATCCTCTTGCCTCAGCCTTCTCAGTATCTAGGACTATGGGCACTCACCACAACATCCAGGTAGTTGTTTTATTTTTTTCTATTTTTAGTAGAGATGGGGTCTCACTCTTGCTAAGCCTGGTCTCCAACTCCTGACCTCCTCCAATCCGCCCACCTTAGCCTCCCACAGGGATAGAATTACAGACATGAGACACTGTGCCCAAAGATTTTTCTAATTTGTCCTCTGCTTCTTTATTTCTTTCAACAATTATCTCCCCAAATGGATGTTTTAACATAATTCTTGGTTTGGGTCTTAATTCTTTTTATACTTTATTTTCAATAATATTATTTGCCTAATACTTCCTATTTATTTCATGATTTCTTTCTCTCCTCATAATTCTCTTTATATATGATTAAATTGAGGCACTTAGACTCATTTTTACCTATACAATAGTGTTAAATTGTTTATAACCTCTAGATTTACTACATCTGAAAACTCCTAGAGTATCTTTTCTTCTATAATACATGTTGGCAGAATGTATCATGGGAAAGGTTGAAGAGAACTGCTTACTACTCCTCAAAATTACACACCCACATACACACACCCCGCCATGGATAGATATCTCAACCCCAAGAAACCAAAAGAAGGTAACTTTCTCTTTTTTCCTTTTTTTTTTTTTTTTTGAGACAGAATCTTACTCTGATTGATGCCCTTGGTAGTGTCATGGCATCAGAGCTCACAGCAACCTCAAATTCTTTGCCTCAAGCTATCCTCTTGCCTCAGACTTCCAGGTAGCTGGGACTATAGCTGCCCTCCACAATGCCCGCCTGCTTTTTCTATTTTTAGTAGAGACAGGGTCTCACTCTTGAGCAGGTTGGTCTTGAACTTCTGAGCTCGAGCACTCCACCCGTCTCAGACTTCCAGAGTGCTAGGATTACAAATGTGAGCCACTATTCCCAGCCAAGGTCACTTTCTGACTTCCAGCTCTGCAACATTTCCTAGAAAGATCTACTCCAAGTTGTAAGCCTGAATTCTAACCTGTCCCTCTGTCTCCAGTAGGGCAGAGAAAAGCTTCTTCACAGAAAGTTACTGATTCTTTTTAATGCTGAAGGAGATAGCTAACTTTCTCTGCAGGTTCCTCTCCTTCCCCACAAAGACCCAGATCTGGATGGACTCTGATGCCCAAAGAGTTAGGATTACTCAGAATCATTAAGTCAATGGAACATAGGTCTTATGGAAACAGTGGCTAGACAGTACAATACTGTTAAAACTCTGGATACAATAAATACTAAGCTTCCAAAACCTAATATGAGAGTGAGGAGTTTCTAGAACAAAACCTAGGAAAAATAAAAACCCAGAGAGTTAAGCTTAGTATATAAGGCCTCTTTTGCCCTCAGAGTATTTTCAGATCCAGTAGAAACAACTTAAAAATGGAGCCACAATTTGGGATTTGGTGGTCATATAGGGCAATCAAGGTAAAAGTGAAAGGCCATAAGCTATCTAAAATAGAGTCTCTCATCCTCACCTTACTTTTAGAAAGAACCCCAAAGTGTTAATTCTTAGATGTAGATAGTTTTGTATTACTACATAACAATTTACCATAAACGGGGCAACTTGAAACAACATACATTTATTATGCCACAATTTCTGTGGATCAGGAGTCCAAGCATGGCTTAGGTGGATCCTGTGCTCAAGTTTCATAAAACTGAAATTAAGGCGTTGACCATGCTGCCATTCTGAACTGAAGCTCAGAGTCCTTTTCCAAGGCCATTCAGATTATTGGCAGAGTTCAGGTCCTTGTGGTGCAGGATGGAGGCCCTGAGCTCCTAGAGGAAGGGCAATTCAACATATGGATGTGCTTTCTTTAAAGCCAAAACAATTATCCCTTGCTTTTATGGGCTTTTTGATTTTAATTTTTTTATTAAATCATTGCTGTGTACATTAATGCAATTATAGGGTATAATGTGCTGGTTTTATATGCAATTTGAAATACTTTCATAAAACTGGTTAACAAAGCCTTCATCGCATTTTCTTAGTTATTGTGTTAAGACATTTATATTCTACACTTAGTAAATTTAACATGTACCCTTCTAAAATGCACCATAGGTGTGGTCCTACCAATTACCCTCCCTTCACCCATCCTCCCCCATACCTTACCATCCTCTTTCTTTTTCCCCTTCATCTTGGGCTATAGTTGGATTGTAGCTTTCATATGGAAGCATGGCTGCTTATAAATTGGTTTCATAGTAGGGCTGAGTACATTGGATACTTTTTCTTCCATTCTTGAGATACTTTGCTAAGAAGAATATGTTCCAGCTCCATCCGTGTAAACATAAAAGAGTTAAAGTCACCATATTTTTTAAGGCTGCATAATATTCCATGATGTACATATACCACAATTTATTGATCCATTCATGAGTCAA
This sequence comes from Perodicticus potto, assembly GCA_963574655.1. Taxonomy (NCBI): domain Eukaryota; kingdom Metazoa; phylum Chordata; class Mammalia; order Primates; family Lorisidae; genus Perodicticus; species Perodicticus potto. The sequence continues at coordinate 2,463 of CAUYRH010029222.1, read as the reverse complement.
TGGGGACTTGGGCTTCTTCCATGACCTAGCAATTATGAATTGGGCTGCAATAAACATTCTGGCGCAAATATATTTGTTATAAAGTGATTTTTGGTTTTCTGGATATATACCTAGTACAGGAATTTTAGGATCCAATGGCATATCTATTTTTAGATCCCTAAGTGTTCTCCAAACATCTTTCCAAAAGAAAATTATTAGTTTGTATTCCCATCAGCAGTGTAGAAGTGTTCCATTTTCTCCACATCCACATCTCTGGTTTTGGGATTTTGTGATGTGGGCTAATCTTACTGGAGTTAGATGATATCTCAAAGAGATTTTGATTTGCATTCTCTGATGATTAAGGATGATGAGCATTTTTTCATGTGTCTGTAGGCCATGTGCCTGTCTTCTTCAGAGAAGTTTCTATTTAAGTCACCTATCCACACTGAGATGGGATCACTTGTTCTTTTCTTGCTATTATGTTTGAGTTCTCTGTGGTTTCTGGTTATTAAACCTGTGTCAGAGAAATAATCTGCAAATATCTTCTTCCATTCTGAGGGCTGTCTTCTTGCTTTTTGTACTGTATTTTTGGCTGTGCAAAAGCTTTTTAGTTTGATCAGATCCCAGTAATGTCTTTTTGGGCTTGCCTGGGTGGGTCTTCCTCATAAAATATTCTCCCAGGCCAATTTCTTCAAGTGTTTTCCCTGCACTTTTTTCTAGTATTTTTATAGTTTCATGTCTTAAGTTTAAATATTTTATCCAGTGAGAGTCTATCTTTGTTAATGGTGAAAGATGTGGGTCCAGTTTCGTCTTCTACGGGTCATCAGCCAATTCACCCAGCACCATTTGTTAAATAGGGAGTCTTTTCCCCACTGAATGTTCTTGAATGGCTTATTGAAGATCAAATGACAGTAAGTAGCTGGGTTCATCTCTTGGTTCTCCATTCTTTCTGTTCCATACATCTACTTCTCTGTTTTTGTGCCAGTACCATGCTGTTTTGCTCACTATCAATTTATAATATAGTCTGAGGTCTGGTAGTGTGATTACTCCTGCTTTGTTTTTATTTCTGACCAATGTTTTGGCTATTCGAGGTTTTTTTCTGATTTCATATGAAGCAAAGTATTATATTTTTGAGTTCTTTAAAGTATGACAGTGGTGCTTTAATAGGGATTGCATTAAAATTGTATATTGCTTTTGGTAGTATGGACATTTTAGCAATGTTGATTCTTCCTAGCCATGAGCATGGTATGTTTTTCCATTTGTTGACATCTTCAGCTATTTCTTTTCTCAGGGTTTCATAGTTCTTTTTATAGAGATCTTTCACATTTTTTGTTAGATAAACTCCCAAATATTTCATCTTCTTTAGCACTACTGTAAAAGGAATAGAGCCCTTGACTGTTTTTTCAGCTTGACTATTGTTGGTATATATAAAGGCTACAGATTTGTGAGTATTCGTTTTGTAACCTGAGATGCTACTTAATCACTTCTAAGAGTTTTGTAGTTGAATCCCTAAATATACAATCATATCATCTGCGAAGAGTGAAAGTTTGATCTCCTTTGACCCTATATGGATACTCTCAATCACCTTTTCTTGCGTGATTGCGATGACTAAGACTTCCACTACAATGTTTAAAAGCAGGGAAGACAATGGGAAACCTTGCCTGGTTCCTGATATGAGTGGAAATGATTTCAATTTAACTCCATTCAATACAATATTGGCTGTGGGTTTGTTGTAGGTGGCCTCTATCAGTTTAAGAAATGTCCCTTCTATACCAATTGTCTTAAGTGTTCTGATCATAAAAGTATGCTGGATATCATCAAAAACTTTTTCTGCATCGATTGAGAGAATCATACGGTCTTTGTTTTTTATTTTGTTTATGTGATGTATTGTATTTATAGATTTATGTATATTGAACCATCCTTGAGACCCTGGGATAAAACACACTTGGTCATAGTGTGTAATTTGTTTCATGTGTTGGATTCTGTTTGCTAGGATCTTATTAAATATTTTTGCATCTATATTCGTTAAAGATATTGGTCTATAATTTTCTTTTCTTTTGGGTCTTTTCCTGGTTTGAGGATTGGGGTGATATTTGCTTCATAGAATGTGTTGGGAAGTATTCCTTCTTTTTTTATGCTTTGTGAAAGGTTATGTAACATAGGTACTAGTTCTTCTTTAAAGGTTTAGTAGATGGTGGGAATGCAAACTAATATATTCCTTTTGGAAGGATGTTTGGAGAATACTCAGAGATCTAAAAATAGATCTGCCTTTCGATCCTATAATTCCTTTACTAGGTACATATCCAGAAGTCCAAAAATCACATCACAATAAAGATATCTGTACCAGAATGTTTATTGCAGCCCAATTCATAATTGCTAAGTTGTGGAAGAAGCCCAAGTGCCCATCGACCCACGAATGTATTAATAAATTGTGGTACATATATACGATGGAATACTATGCAGCCTTAAAGAAAGATGGAGACT
>CAUYRH010029221.1:0-15275 GCA_963574655.1 Perodicticus potto | reverse complement strand
TTTTTTCTTTTTTATTAAATCATATCTGTGTACAATAATTCAGTCATGGGGTACAGTGTACGGGCTTCAGATACAATTAGAGATATTTTCATCAACCTGATTGTGATAGCATTCAAGAGACTTTACAAAAATTTCTTGCTTCTCATTAAAATTTCACCCACTAGTTTTTAGCATTTAGTGATGATACTTACCTAGTGGTTTCTTGGTGGAGATTTTTTAATTTCTTGATTCCTTCTCTATATATTACTTCAGATTCTATTGTAAGAAAGAGTTTCACACTCTCCTCCCTTTATATCACTCATGGATTTTAATTTTAATCTATAGGTGGTCATTTGTTTTCATTATTCTTTTAAGTCCAAGTCTGACCCTGTGTCCTTTGACAGGATAAAGGATGCCAATAATTCTTTTAGCCTTTCCTTAACTTTCTTAGCAACATGGTCTAGGTTTATCTTATGTTTCTGCAAAATCCTGGTAATGTTTATTTCTCTAAGGAGCCCTGGTTCCTTTTAATGGAGAATAGTATTTAGGAATTACCATTTTTTTTTCAGTATTATATACTTCTGGGTATATCCTAAATGACAAAGTAACTTATTTAAATCAGTTACCTGATACATCTAAGAATGTTTACATTTTTTCTTTTTGTTTTATTTATTTAGTTTTTGAGACAGAGTCTCATTTTATTGCCTTCAAACTCACCTCAGCCTCTCAAGTAGCTGGGACTACAGGCGCCTGCCATGAGGCCTGGCTACTTTTAGAGATAAGGTCTCACTCTGGCTCAGGCTGGTCTTGAACTCAAGAGCTCAGGCAATCTACCCACCTCAGCTTCCCAGAGTGCTAGGATTATAGGCATGAGCCACCTACCTGGCTTTGTTTACATTTTTTCAATGTTACACAAATGTAACACACACAATGTTAAAAAAAAACTGTACACATTTTTTTTTTTTTTTTTGTAGAGTGCTTTGGTGCCATAGCTCACAGCAATTAAACTCTTGGGCTCAAGCGATCCTCTTGCTAGGTCTCCCAAGTAGCTGGGACTACAGGTGCCTGCCATCATGCTTGGCTAGTTTTTCTACTTTTAGTAGAGATGTCGTCTTGTTCTTGCTCAGGCTGGTCTGGAACTCATGAGCTCAAACAATCCACCTGCCTCAGCCTTCCAGAGGATTACAGGTGTGAGCCACCATGCCTGACCTATACACATATTTTTTGTTTGTTCCACAGTATTTTATTATTTCTTTTTTGTAGAGACAGAGTCTCACTTTATCGCCCTCGGTAGAGTGCCGTGGTGTCATCACACAGCTCATAGCAACCTCACACTCCTGGGCTTAGGCGATTCTCTTGCCTCAGCCTCCCGAGTAGCTGGGACGACAGGTGCCCATCACAATGCCTGGCTATTTTTCTGTTTTACAGTTTGGCCAAGGCCGGGTTTGAACCCGCCACCTTCGGTATATGGGGCTGGCGCCCTACTTGATAAGCCACAGGCGCCACCCCCATTTTATTATTTCTTGAGACAGTCCCACTCTGTTGTCCCGGGGCTGAGTGCTGTGGCATCATAGCTGACAGCAACCTCAAACTCGTGAACTTAAGCAATCCTTTTATCTCAGCCTTTGGAGCAGCTGGGACTACAGGCATCCACCATGATGCCTGACTAGATTTTCTACTTTTTAAATGGAGATGGGGTCTTGCTCTTGCTCAGGCTGGACTTGGTCTTCTGAGCTTAAACAATCTACCTACCTCAGCCTCCCAGATTGTTAGGATTAAAGTTGTGAGCCACTGTGCTCAGCCTGTGCACATATTTGTTATGCCTGTTTTGTGATATTTTTTTTGCTGACTGGGCTAGAGTGTAGTGGTATGATTATAACTAACTGCAGCTGTGATTTCTTGGGCTCAAGGGATCCTCATGCCTCAGCCTCCTGAGTAGGTGGGACTATAGCTACATGCCATCACCATGCCAGGCTAATTTAAAAAAATTTTGTTTTATAGAGATAAGGTCTTGCTATGTTGCTTAGGCTGGTCTCCCAACCTTAAGCGATCCTTTCACCTTGGCCTCCCAAAGGGCTGTAATTGTAGGCACAAGGCATTGTACCTGGTCCAGTTCCACAATTTTTACTGGACAAAGTTCCAGAAGTGGATTTGTGGATCAAAGCTTTGTATTTCAAAATGTCACCTAACTGCACTCTAAAAATACTTATACCGATTTACACTATCACCAAGACAGTACTAGGGAAATTATAACTAGATACCTTTGCCAACACTACAAATTATTGGTACTCTTGGATTTTTCCAATTATACAAATAAAAAGTAGTTTTAATAGGCAGTGCCTCTGGCTCAGTGAGTGGGGCGCTGGCCCCATATACCAAGGGTGGCGGGTTCAAAACCTGGCCCCGGCCAAACTGTAACAAAAAATGGCTGGGCGTTATGGCGGCCGCCTGTAGTCCCAGCTGCTCAAGAGGCTGAGGGAAGAGAATCACATAAGCCTAAGAGATGGAGCTTGCTGTGAGGTGTGATGCCATGACACTCTACCCAGGGTGACAAAGTGAGACTCTGTATGTAAGGAAAAAAAAAGTAGTTTTATATTTTCACATGGTTAGTGGCCATTGGCCATTTACAATTTGTGAGCTGATCTACAAATGGCCTTTGCCGTTTAAAAAAAACATTTTTTTTTTATTTTCTATTTTTTTTTTTGAGACATAGTCTCACTTTGTTGCCATAGGTAGAGTACTGTGGAGTCATAGCTCACAACCTCCTCCAACTCTTGGGCTCTAGCAATCCTCTTGCCTCAGTTTTTCTGTTTTTCTATTTTTAGTGGAGATGGGGGTCTCACTTTTGCTCAGGCTGATCTTGAACTTCTGACCTCAAGCAATCCACCTGCTTTGGCCTCCCAGAGTCCTAGGATTACAGGTATGAGCCACCTCGCCCAGCCATTGTTGCTCTTTTTATTTTATTATGATTTTGTCTGTATATTGGAAATATTTTTTTCAAGTTTATCTTTTTTTTTGTTTGAGACAGAGTCTCATTTTGTCGCCCTAGGTAGAATGACGTGGCATCAAAGCTTCATAGCAATCTCAAACTCTTTTAAAATTTTTTTTGAGAGAGAGTCTCGCTATGTCACCCTGGGTAGAGTGCCATGGCATCACAGCTCATAGCAACCTCCAACTCTTGGGCTTAAGTGATTCTCTTGCCTCAGCCTCCCAAGTAGCTGGGACTACAGGTACCCGCCACAATGCATGGCTATTTTTTTTGTTGTTGCTGCAGTTGTCATTGTTGTTTTAGCAGGCCAGGGCTGGGTTCAAACCCACCAATTCCAGTGCACGTAGCTGGTGCCCTAGCTGCTGAGCTACAAGAGCCAAGCCTTTGATTTTTTTTTTATTGTTGGGGATTCATTGAGGGTACAAGAAACCAGGTTACACTGATAGCATTTGTTAGGTAAAGTCCCTCTTACAATTGTGTTTTGCCTCCAAAAGGTGTGGCACACACCAAGACCCCACACTCCTCGCTCCTTCTCTCTCTCTGCTCTTCCTTTCCCCACCCCTCCCTCATTCTTTCTCTCTCTGTTCTCCCCTTCCCTCACCCCCACCATGTCAATAATTGTCATTAATTGTCCCCATGTGCTCAAGTTTGATACTATTCGGAATCTTCCAAGGCCATAATACCTTTTAAAAATCAGCAATCCTTCATTTTTGATGGATCTTGTAAGAGATGGCTAAGAATCTTTTGGCTCATTGCTAATCAGTTAGACAACTCTCACTATGGGGGATACCAAATGTATTAGTGATGTTTATAAAACCTAAATTACAATCAGCTTTGAAGGAAATAAATAACTGCACTTATGGATTCCTGTATGCAGCCCTAAGTATGTCACTTACCCATGGTTTTAAATAGATCTTATTTGATAGAGGAGCTCCTAAATCAGGAGGACTGTAAAGTTAACTTGGTTACTATAATCAGGTCTATTATTTTTACTGACTTCTTTTCCTCCTCCCTTTATAACCACTGCTACAGATAACAACATCTGGCCTTAATCATTTTAGTCATTGTATTAAAGCCTATATAATGGTATCGAATGTAAGAAGATTAAGAAGATCACTGCCAATTGTCCGACTTGTAGTATTGTTATTTCTACCCATGGGATACCCCGGAAGTAAATTTCTTTAAGTCAGAATGACAAGACGGGGGAAAGTACAATTATTTACCTTTCCCCATTTATATTAATATAAAGTATTATAGATTAATGTAGACAAGTAAGGACTATTAGTTACCATAATACTGACCAGTGAATGCAACCTATTTCAATAGAGTTTATAAACAACAAATGCTTACGAGTTCCCAGCTTGATGCTAAGAACTTTGTAAATGTTATTTAATTTTTCAAAACAATTCTATCAGCTTGATATCATCACTGAAACTGAAACTTTGAAAGGTGCAATAATTTTCCCAAGAAGACCCAGTTACAAGGGATTGGCACTCGTCCACCTGATCCCAGAGCTGGAGCTGCTCACTGCGACCGTGTCACCATGGTAAAAGTCACCATGTGACAACTGACTTTTGGTCACTTCAGGCAGGAAGTTATACCAGTATCTGTTAGCAGTGTGAACATAGGTTACAGTGTGGGGGGACGGGGTGTGTGGGTGTTTCTACTAAAAAAGGCTGACGTGGTGATCTACAGACCATCTGAGCCAGAATTCCTTTATTGATATCATGCAGTTTTATACCCGAAGACCAATTTTAAAACAGGAGGACTCTATGTACATATTAAAATTCATCAGGGACCCTTAAAAAATCTTTGCAATACTGCAAATCACTGAGCTCTTGGTGACAAACTTATGAGAAGGTGGCATGTCACACAGAAACAGCTGGGTGTGTTTATAGCTGGAGTGTGATATGCCCCTGTCGCCCTGTGGGATTCCTACATTACCAGATGAAAAATGTGTACCTTTTTGACAATCAGGTACACAGAAGGCAATAAAAAGCCTTTATATCCATTAATTCCTTCTTAATTTAATCTCCATGCCCAATCCATTTACAAAGCGCTCCTGGCTATCCAGTAGATACCTGTTTGCACACTGAGAAGGAGTGAAACTCAATTCTCCTGGGTTTAACCACCACCCTTTTAATCAGAAACCTTAAGATGCTGAGTAAACAAGCCCAGTAAAATGTTCCAATGTCTCAATGGGGCTCAAATTTTAAGACAAGGAATGCCTGACAATCCAATTCTTCATGGGATCCTTATCTTTTTTTCTATATTCATCAAGGTTCCTGTGAATTTAGCAAAGTACTACTGAGGCCCATCTGACAATCTTTTGTCATTGCTGTTTATTGGTGATCTTGTAATTGTGAAAGAGTTTGATGGGACGCAGAGAAAGTAAAACATCTCTTTACCGTTCGGAGCTCAGTTTCCTGGCTTTCAGCAGCTGGCCTTCCATCCAGTTGGGCTTCTGTTGTTCGATGCTCTGTAGGACCTTCTGGGTCACCTGACTGGGGCTGCCCGCCCGGTCTCCCAGGATGCTTTCCAAACACACACAAATTAAACCCAGTTTTTCTTCACTCCGTCTGTCAAGGGAGGCACCTGTTAGAAGTTCCACAGTGTTTCCGTCTTCAAGTATCCGACGTATAATTACAATCAAGTTCCAGACAAGCAGGCCACCTTTCTTCAATTCAGCTAAGTTTTTTGACATTTTTCTCTCAGACCGAAAAAAGAAGTATTTAATCGGGAGAGGCAAACATGCAATCACTGTAGGTAACGTGCTGATGACAATAGATAACGCCTGAGCAGCGAGCCTCGGGCAGCCTGGGGAGAAAGGGAGAAAAGGGGTGATTAACACTAGTGCCTGTGATGTGTGGGGATGTCTAATCTGTGCCGAGAAAACTTGTGGAGAGCACCTCGACATACTCCTATGGGACTCTGCGGGGGCTCCCCGGGACTGCTCCCAGATCCCCCAAGTCACAAAGCTGGCTGGTTTTTTTCCTTCTATAAATGAAAGTTAGAAAATTCAGAATTATAATTTGTTTTTCTTTCTTTTTTTTTTTTTTTTAAAGATAGAGTCGAGTGCTGTGAAGTCACAGCTCACAGCAACCTCAAACCCCTGGGTTCAAGCGATCCTCTTGCCTCTTGACTCAGCCTCTGGAGTAGCTGGGACTATAGGCATCTGCCACAGGCCCAGTTTTTCTTTTTTTACGAGAATTGGGGTCTCCACTCTTGCTCAGGCTGGTTTCAAACTCGTGAGCTCAATGGATCCTTCCACCTTGGCCTCCCAGAGTGCTAGGATTACAGGCTGAGCCACTGCGCCTGGCTCATGTTTTTAAGCAGGATGGGCTTTTGAGGATCCCGCTGCCTTCCTGACCAACATGCGCACAGGCACCCTGCAGGGCCTCTGATGGTTCTGATTCTCCCTTAAGCTTTTCTCCTCCTTCCTTGCAATCCACAACAGAATCACTGCTGCTCTTCCTGGGACTGTCTCCCCTTCTTAGAGTGCTCGGCCTGTCCCCTTCTCACTCTCCCACTCCGGCTCTCCCTAACGCCCTCCCTACGCCAGCCCGAGTCCGTGTCCATCAGGGGCTCCCCACGTCGCTGCCTTTGTTAGGGCGCTGCCCATCACCTAATCACTCCACCCTGCCCGGGAACATACGCTCCCTGCGGCCTGTCTGTGTCCCCTGCTCTTAGTGACCCGATGCGGCGGTTCAGCCCTTGCAGAGTAAACTAGGGAGCGGACAGGTCCATGTTTGCCTCTGCTAATACCCTCTGTGGCTCTGTGTCACATGCTGCTTCCACTTGCTGACATCTCTAACACGTGGGGATTGGCTAAGAGGTCCCCGGCCTTGGGCTGATTCTCTGCGCTCTCCCTTGGTGATAGTTCTCTGAAAAATGAGCCTCTTTCTCCAGACCAGCGCTTCTCAACCTGTGGGTCGCGACTCACGAGCACTGTAGCAAAGGGCCGCGGCATTAGGAAGGTTGCGAACCACTGGTCTAGACAAGGTTTCTCAACCCCAGCACTCGTGCCGCCCTGCCTCACCCCTGCGTGGGGAGAAGCCGTCCCGCCTTAGCAGTTCTCCGGCCTCCACCCGCCTGACGCCAACAGCGTCCCCTCAGTGGTGACAACTAGGCACTGCCAGAGTCCTGTGACTGACAACCACTCGAGTGGCTCAGAATGTCAGGTCTCGGCCTTTCCCCGCAGTTGCAGACCTCCGACTCCAGCCCCGTCTGGCAGTCCACTTCTCTGTCCCCGTCACCATTAAATCCATGGAACTGAAATCAAATGCCCTGTCCTCCAAAATGGTTTGGGCCTCCGTCCTTCCTTGTAGATGTTCCTGTTCATCCCTCACACCCACCCAGTGAGGAGCGCGGATAAATCGAGCCCTGCTCGAGGTGAAGCCCGTCCTCGCGGTCCCCGACCGTCCACTTCCTCCTCTAACCCAGCGCCGGCTCCAGCCTGTCGGGCCCCTCCCTTCGCCGGAAAGCCAAATGGCCAATCTCTCTGCTACTGTCGTCTCAGTTACTTTCCACCCTGTAAGACCGGTCTCCGGGCCTTGCTGGCAAACACTCCCCAGTCCTGCCTCAGCCTGTTTCTATGAATGTTTTCTTTCCGACTTTCAACCCGCTTTATCCTCTCTGTTTTTAGCCATCTGAATATCTCATTACACTCACTGAATGCCGTCTCTGGTCGTGGCTCACTCATACGCTTCCACTCTTAGTTCAAAGGCCTCTCCCCTCTTGTCAATTTATTTGACTGTATTATCTACATGGCCATTTGGTAGCTGGGTGCACGATGGGCAATGTTGTGTCACGTGCTGCAGTGTCACCTGTTACTGTTTATATCATGTTATCTCAGACGAAAAGCTCAAGAGCATGGGAAAAAAAATCTTAGTTCCTTTACTATCCCACAAAGCCAGACACTATTTTAATCCATTATGTACATAATTAAATTTGAACATTGCAACTGAATGAAAAGCCAAAAGAAGATAGCTTTGAGTTCTTCAGTAGAACATACTTTATTGTTTTTACTGAACAAAAACAATAACAAAACAATGTGAAAATGTTTTCAAGATATATGTAACATTTAAAGAAGTCACTTCCCACCGAAAGTACAAAGCTGTTAAAAATGTGTGTCTTATCTGGTGATTCTTCTGAAATTCATGACAATGAATCCAACATAATTGAATCGTCTCCTGGGAAGGTCGTACAAGACAACAAATGTGAAAGCACCCAGTTCAGCACCCGGTAGAAAATAGTCCCTTGCTAAATGTTTTCTTTTTATTCAAATTAAGATGTTTAACTGAGACTTAAAAATAGATGAAGCAAATGAAGAAACTCCCTGTGACCTCTATTCTTTGTATTCTTAAATTATTCTAAACGTCTTGTTGTTCTTTATGATTTTGTCAATCATATTTCCTCTTCTGTCAGGTATTTGATTTCAGAGTTTATACCTTATGGCCCTTCTCTTCTAAAGAGGGTTGAACCACAGACACTGAGCAAATATCTGACTACTAAGTAGATAGTAAATAAAGAGACCATCTTTTCCCTCCACACCTGCACTGTACTGATATTTTATAAACTCTGAGGATCCCAGGTACTCATATCCCTAACTACTTCATTAAAGCCCAAGGTGAATACCAATCAGAACCTGTAGGCTGACGACAAATTAATAAACCCATTCTACTAATCACAGTGGCACTAAGTCTATAGTGATATTACCACCACACCAAGGAGGAATCATTCAAGGTGCCACAGACTCGTTTTTCTGTCTTTGTTTAAATAAGTTGACTTCTATCGAAACTGAATTTATGTAATATATTGTAAGAGCCATTCCAATTTCAGAGCTGAAGTGTGAATAAAAGTATGCAACACATAACGTATATTGATGTAGTTATCATTTCTTCCTTTGCACACATATACTACTGTGCTAAAATATTTGTGGTTTATAAAACATACAAAAAGGAAATTTATAACAAATGAGGTAAAAAATAATGTCTTAAAATTAATTTTTAAAATGTTGTTAATGGTACAAAATATCAATAATAAATTGTTGGGTGAGGACAATGTGATTTAATACACTTTACTATTTTTATAATATGGGCTTAATACTTCCCAGTACAACAGTCAGGTTCTAAGTTCAATCTGTTTTAATTCCAGATTTTAACGGCTGTCACAGGTGAAAGAGCCACTATACAAACACACACAGGTCCACGTGGAACAAGAATGTCATTAACTGGGCTTTCAAAATCACAGCGTTTGTCAGTCTTAACTGCCAAACAGGCAAAAACTGCTGTGGGATTTTGACTCATAGATATCCATCATCCATGACGTCAATTAGTTGTTCAGGTAAACAAATTCAAAAATATTTTATGAGAATAACTGAAACTCTTCATTTGGAACATTTTAAATCATGTTGGAAAATTGTTTTCCTAAGTTCTTAAGTATACAGATGTAACATTTTCTTAGGTGATACTGGTTTATTAAAAAATCATTTATCTTTGGTTTTTATGAGCTTAACTATATTAGTGACTTTGGAAGGCACTTTCTGTATTTCATCAGTTTCTCTCTCTGCAGTCTGCAGGTGAACAACGGCCTCGCTGCAGTTTCCTTACAGAATCCACTGTTTCCATTAAAACAATCACTCCAACAGTTTCCCCATAAAGCATTATTTTTATTAGAAAAGTAATTTACTGTTGAAAAAAAAATCTTCTCAGGTATATCTTTAATCATTGTCAAAGAAATAAAACAAAATAAAACAATTATTTCCTCTTTGAGACATCAGGTACCAAATCTCTAAAAGCTGAGTGAGCTATGTCAGAACCATCTGAACTTTCATGCAACAGTAATAAAATTCGCTGTACTCTATGACTTATTGTAACATTTATTTCTTTAAATCTTCAGTTTTTTCTATGTATTTCTTAACAAAAAATAAAGAAATGCATTTTTAGCATAGTGTCTTCCACATGATGTCATTTTTACTATGTCAGGAAGGACAAATATCCCATAAGTTGGAATTTTCTCTAAAACAAGTCTTTAAACATTTATCATTGTTTAGTCAAATTTTGAAAAGAACGTGGTTATATATCACTTGACTTAAGATATTGTAGAAAAAATTACAAGGCTCATCTTTGTGGTTTGGATATTTCATTTTGGAATCTTTTGCTAATCAAGATGACTTTAAACTGTTACATTTTTAGCTAATATCTCCAGGCACAATACTCACTTAGGAAGTGGCTGAAAACAACTATGCAAGTGTGAGGTTTTCCCCCTGTTGAGGGTTTCCCCATTGTTTTTTCTTTAGAAGTGATACTAGTAACTGCAACCAATTTATTGATTTGCAGGAATACATTAAAGGACTTTTCAAAAACATATTCCTGTCATCTGACACCCCTTCACAGCTGGGTACATGTTGTACTTCTCTTAGTAAGAAGTTTGTGGAAAATATTATTTAGTGGTGGTAAATATTATTTACCAGTGGTATCTGTACAGTAAGCACTCTTTAGAATCTATGGCTCTTTGGAATGGTATAGAGGAATCCCAAAATGCTTGCAGAAAGCAAAATTACTTATGAATGGAATGACTTGAAAGCCACAAGCAAACTAGTGTTACTTATGAGGTGTGACATGCTAACAATAGACCATGCCCCCTGAGTTTCTCGGAATGTCTGAAATATCCAAAAGCTCAAACAAAAGAGAGATGGCAAGAACTCTTAGACAAGGAAGAACTTAAGCAATGAAAAGGTGACATTTTACAATTTCAATTAAAAGGCTTTACTAGATTCAAAGAGAGTTTAATAGGGCTTGGACAGAATTAAAGCATTACTATGAAAGGTCACGGGTGGATAATTGATTTGAGTTTGTAATGGAAGGTCATGGGATAAGAACCACATTATTTAGGATCTCCGTGGAGAAGAATGGCAGAAAGGCTAGTCTGTCCACTGACTTCAGTGAGTACAGCTGGAGTATTTTATTGTGGAAAGTTTCCTGAGAGTTGATGAAAAACATTATTTTTCTTTAAGGATGAATACAAATGGGAAAGTTTTATTTTAAAACAAATATAGACAAGGTTAATGAATACAGATATGTAATATACATTTAAAGGAAGAAAGAAAAAAAATCTAGGTAGGAAGAAACCATTTAAGAGAGGACTTGGCTAATGAGAATGATGGCTGTATCTGATGCCTCCTAAACACACTAAGTGGATGCAGTGACCTGGATAGGAAGGCGCATTCAGTTCAGAACCCTGGGTATGCAGGGACAAATACGCTGCCAAAAAAATACATATAGTTACCAACGTGGGTGCTATTTTTGACCTAAAAGCTACATAAGTAGGTGTTTTAAGAAAAGAAAGTAATAATTGGTGGTTGCAGGGAAAAACTTAAAGAATTAAACTCAATATGGAGCAATTTTCTCCAGAGTATGAATTTTAGATTACATGATAAGTTTAAAGGAAATCAGTCAAAATCCTGTGACTAGTCTGTGAATACTAAGATGAACACAAAATATCACAGAAAATACTGAGCCGGTAGTTAAATAAAGACCAGTTGAGTAATTTTCATTTCTAGTTTTCTTGATCATGTGGTTCATAGTAAAAAGATAATTAAGGGGCCTAAATATACTTAGTGGAAGGAAGATTAATATAGTTAATCAATCTTATAATTTTTACAATTTTACTTGATTGTGTAGCCTAGAAAATTGCTCCTTCTGGGGTGTTTTCATAAAGGAAAATGAGTGTCCTCACCTTTGCTTGATTCTGTCCTTTTGCTTGCTTTTGGAATGTAATTCCATTCTTTCGGAATGCTCTCCAGCACACAGTCAGGAACACTGTGCTTGTTTGGGTCTGTATCGGGGTGTCTCCCAGAGCTCACCACAGTCACTATCTGCCGTACAACGTCCTTGACAGCATCGGTCAGCGCCGACCTCAAGCAGCGCAGGAACTCCGGCTGGGACTCCACAAACGGTGAGACTTCAAAAGCAGATGGCACAGTAAGGTTAGCAGAATCTGGCAAGGAGTGGAGTCTTGTTCAATTGGGAATTGAGTTTCACAATAATCTAGCATAATGCTCTAGGAAAGGAGAGCTGTTTTTAATGAAGAAATCATATAATGAATAATCAGCCCATAAAATATTTGGGGAAAAACAGATTTCTTTTTCTTCTTGGTAATATAGGAATGGAAATTAAAATAACAGTAAATAATATTTGCTGTAGTTTGGGACCCTGCTGGTGGGAATGTGAATTGTGTGAACTTCTTAGGTGACAACTTAACAATAATATGAAAAGCTTTAAAATTTTACTTATCTGTTGATTCATTTCTTTCTGTAGGACTTATTTCTAAAAAATTAATTATGACTATGCAAAACATAAAAGGAAGACTTAGAAACAATCTAAATCTCCAATAATAGGTGGTTTGTTTAATTAGCTATAGTATATCTGTCCATACAATTAAGCCATATATTATAAAAAATAGAAAAGAGTTTATTAGTTTTATGTAAAAATGCATATCCATACACATATAAAATAATTAAATGATGTACTCTATAATGTTAATGGTGATTATCAATGACAGATGAGACTTTAGGTAATTTTTTTCTTTCTTTCCTTTTTTCTTCTTCCTTCCCTCTTTCCTTTTTCCCCTCTTTTTCCTCTTCATTTCTTCCCTCTTGCAGTCCTGCCTTCCTCTTGTTTTTATGATTCTATGTACAATACACACAACGAAGATGTACTGCTTACATGATAAACACAATCAAAGGGTTTCATGGTTGTTTTCTTAATATGACAAGAAAGTCTTGTAACCATCACTTGAATCAACACAGAAAAACACCTGTGTATTTTTTTCCTTATCAAATTCCCGGGTGATATTTCTCAAATGACTCATTCCTCTAACAATGAGTTAGTGTTAAAATGGTCAAGGTAAAGAAGACCTTGTTGATATCAAATGCTGAAAGGTTAATATTTTCTTGTTTTGTTTTTATTTTTATTATTATATTTTTTGACACAGAGTTTCACTCAGTTCCCCTTTGACTGAGTGCTGTGGCATCACAGCTTACAGTAACCTCAAACTCTTAGGCTCAAGTGATCCTCTTGTCTCAGCCTCCTGAGTGGCTGAGACTATAGGCTTCCACCATGACACCTGGCTAGTTTTTCTATTTTTAGTAGAGCCAGGGTCTTGCTCTTGTTCAGGCTGTTCTGGACCTAATGACCTCAAGCAATCCGCCCACCTCGGCCTCCCAGAGTGCTGGGATTATAGGCATGAACCACCATGCCCACGCAGCCTTCTAACACAGCACCACCACCAGCTGGGCAAGTGCTCGCTCTCTATGGGATGATGGAGGATACAGTTGTCTGTTGTTTTGATGATGTTTCAAAACTTGAATTTATTGAAGGGCCTTAAAAAGCCTTTTTCTTGTATGAATAATTAATATTCATTTCGGTTGAACTCTCTAGAGCTATGGACAAAATATATATCTCAGTTACCTGAATATTCTTAAGAAGCCAGATATTTCTTTAATTCCTTCTGTTAATAGAGTATGTTTATTCCTTTTAAAATAAAATCAAGACATTGAAAATGATAGAGGAAATAATAGATCTATATCAAACAATTGTTTAAAAATTAAATGAATTAATTTATGTAAAGTACTTGTAACTGGTACATAGTTAGCACTATGTGGTATGGGCTGTTAGTGTTCCTACAATAAGAGTTTTTAGAAAAATTACAATACAACAGTATAGGGATGGCCAATGTTCATTTGATTCAGGGTCCTAAAACATCTTGAGCACTAGATACTAGAGATTAATATCCACACAAGTCAATTGTATAGATAGAGAAGGAAGAGGAATAGAGAAAAGAAAGTAAGTGAACGCACAAGTGATCAAGCAATGCGGTGTTACAATCCCAACAAGAGTTTCTTTCATCAGCCAAATGTCACAGTGGGTCCCTCGATAGCCAAGACACATAGTGTAGCTGCTATCAACCAAAAATATTATTTCTTGCTTCTCTCCTTTGTGCTGATAATCAAGAGAGAGCATTATCCAAAATGACAGTAATTTTTATCATTGATTTTTCTGTCACATGTAATATATTTGTTTTTCATATTAAATAAATTTAAAAAGAAACATACAATTCATGTCAAATCACAGTATGTAATTTAAAAAATAATCCATGCATCATTATCAAATTAATTTTCTAATATTATATTTCAAATCAACATTAAAAATAGGGACATCTTATCCTAGGAGCTGTCCCAGTGTCCTTACTCACAAAATGGTGAGGGGAATGGACAAGAAGAGCTGGATGAGAAGGGATTTATAGTTTCTGTTACTTTTCACATCCCATGAGTCTATTTAAGACTCCTAAGAAGAAAATAACAGATATTTCACAACCAAGTTTATACAGAATCCATAAGAGCTGTAACGCTATGCCTTTCTTTTATAACACAGTCGTCAGGATCCCTGGGAAAGAGGCTGAATGATGGTCCTATGTCAAGAACGAGCTTTAGGTCTCCAGCAGCAATTTTAAGGATGATATTACATAAGCCAGTTTATGGATGGCCACCCCTTGGTTAAGATACTATTTGCTTTTATCCTTTTTACCAGTATAAATATCTTTTAAAGTATGATAATTACAGTTGTGGTAGGACTTAACAAAAATTCATTACTTTTATTTTTAAATTTCTATAATTTAGAAGAATCAGAACAGAGGCAATTCAGTAAGAGATTTTCAGGCTACCTTTAAAAGAGCTGTTGTATGCAATAAAGAATAAGCAATTTAATTCAGCTTTATAAAAGCAATTGAAATTACATCTGAATGTGTTTCTAAATAAAAAAGGTTTGGTTTAAATAACTATTCTATTAATATATTGACTGATCTGGAGCCAAGGGAAATAAAGTTTTCTGATTAATTAGAAGTAACTGGTGAGGTGAAAATAAAAAAATAAAAATCATTGAAAATTCTATGAACATACATTAGTGTGCTTTCATGCCTTCAAAAAGTATAGTTTCTTTGATGCTTCAAAACTTTAGATGATAGAAATAAAAAATTTTAACCTGGACAAGACTTGATCTAATTCTCTAATTTTTTTTTTTCTTAGATAAAGATACCGATGAACCAGATAGTAAGTGATGAATCAGAAAGTTTGGATCTCAGCCTTTAATTGGGTGTGCTAAGTCATTAAGAACTTTCCTACGGTGCATCTTAGAAGGGTACAGGTGAAACTTACTAAATGCAGAATATAAATGTCTGAACACAATAAGTAAGAAAATGCCATGAAGGCTATGTTAACCAGTTTGATGAAAATATTTCAAATTGTATA
>CAUYRH010029219.1:0-13463 GCA_963574655.1 Perodicticus potto | reverse complement strand
TGTCTCTCCCAGATCAGACCCTGGCAGAATCACTCTGTTGTTACTGGATCTTGTAGGAAGTGACCCTGTGTTTCTAATGATTTGTCAAACCCTGCATGGTGGAGAGCTTAAATCCTCCTTAGCCTGCTTAGGAGACACTTTAAATTGCTAACTTGGGCTAAGCAGAAGCTTTCCCAGGAAAGTGCTGTGGCTGGGATCACTCCTTAAGTGGCTATCCACTTACCCAGTGTGCCAAAACCAATCTTGCCCTATGCCCCTGAGGGCTAAGGCTGCGAGGCATCTCAGACCCCCCCTTTAGGCTGCTCAGTCACTAGATTACTCGCTCCCACCCAATGCCTGCTTTGCGACCCTGAGGGTGGAGCTTGCCAGTACAGTTCTCCCACAATGGCTCCACACAGCCCACCACCAAATGCTGGCAGCTCCGTCTGGTTCGGTGGCCCAGTCTGGTGCCCCAGACAACACTCAAAAACCCCCACACTCCTGCCCAAGCTTTCCCAAGGCAGTTCAACCAAGTGCCAAGTCCAAAAGAAACCCAAACAGCTCACAGGCAAGGCCCTTCCCGCCTGCAGTCCCACTGCTACCCCCACAGCCACAACAGGATCAGACCGATTGAACAGACGCAACCACTTGCCCAGTCTCCGCCGCTTTTGCCTTCCTCAGGGTGTCCAGAAGCCTCACGCTGTCTCCCTGTGTCCCCAAGGGGAAGTTCCTGGGCAGATCCCTCCTGTCAGAGATGCCTGAAGTCCTCTCTCCCCAGTTTCACCATGCCCAGCCGCAAGGAAGCTGTTACTCGGCCGCCATCTTGCTCCACCCCCACCAACAATCTTCAACACCTCACCCAAGATTATGCCCCCTGATCCTCAGTTTAGCCACATCCATTTCCAGACAACTCTAAGGTGCCACCCCAGTACCAAAGCTCTCCATAAGACTGAATGAGCTGGGCCTGGTGGCTCATGCCTGTAATCCAAGCACTTTGGGAGGCCAAGGAAGGAGGATCCTTTGAGGCACTGAGTTAGACGCCAGCCTGGGCAACACCATAAGATCTCTCTCCCTATAAAAATACTTTTTAAAAGTAAAAATAAATAAAAAATTATACAGGCTTTGTGGCATGTGCAGGCACACGTAGTCTTAGCTACATGTTAGGCTGAGACCGGGGACTGCTTGAGCTAAGTCATGCTGCTGCGCTCCACCCTATCCAACAGAGGGAGACCTTGTCTTACACAAAAAAAAAAAAAGGCTGGGTGAGGTGCCTCACACCTATAATCCTAGCACTCTGGGAGGCAAAGGCAGATGGATCCCTTGAGCTCAGGAGTTCAAGACCAGCCTGAGCAAGACCGAGATCCTATCTACTAAAAACAGAAAAATTAGCTGGGCATAACAGGTTTCCTGTTAGTCACAGCTACTAGGGAGGATGAAGCAGGAGGATCACTTGAACACAGGAGTTGCGGTTACTGTGAGCTAGGCTGATGCCACAAGCACTCTATCCTGGGCAACAGAGTGAGACTCTTGTCTTGAATAAAAAAAAAAAAAGATCACCTTAAGTCTTTGTTGCGACTGTATCATTTCAATCTCTCTGCCCTCCAAATCTTGTTCCTCTCACTACAAGTGTTTGTCCTGAAAGCACTCCCCAAGAAACTTTCCGCAAGCAAATTTGTATCTCAGTCTATTTCCCAGAGAAGGCAACCTAAAAAGCCCAATTCCATGGGAAGATTCAATAAAGTAGATATGACCTACTCTACTCAGTAGCCTCATAGGACATTACTTTATTTCAGCTAGTGAAAGTCATTAAAATTCAGCTGTCTATGACATAAGGTCAAGCCATCATTCTGTTGAAACAAAAACAACTTACATAGCAGCATTTGGATAAGTATCAGAACAGCATTAATACATATGTTAGAGATGCCAAAACAAACATTTCATAAGCAAAAGTAGGAAATAGCAAAGCTGTATTAACCTTTTAAAAAACTAAACTATTCCATTCATAATCTGAAAATGAGTAGATTAAAAAAGGTTAATGAATCACATTCACCAATATTACATACGTCAAGTCTCAAAGGCAATAAAGGAATTGCAAAATTTAATCAAATAAAGGAGATTCTTCTACATCAGCGGTACTCAACCTGTGGGTTGTGACCCACAGGAACTGTATTAAAGGGTTGCAGCATTAGGAAGGTTGAGAACCACTGTTCTATATAAATTAGTATTTCCTAAACTTTGGGATATGCACTCCTTTGAGCACCAAATAAATGTATAAATTGTCTTCCCAGAAAAATGTCCATTTCCATTTGTAAAATCTGAAAATAATTTCAAGAGTTCATGGATCCTTTAGCCATCCATAGATGTGAGCTTAATAACCCCTGGCCTAAATCAGATTTATAAAGTTAAAATGACATCTGTCTCTCTAACCCATGCTAATTTAAAAGGCAAAAGTGCAACTGAATAAACATATCATCTTTAACTTATTTTTGTTACATTATTGTACAAGAGATACATGAATAGGTTCTCACTATAAAACAATTCAAACAATACATATTAAACTAAATTCCTTCTTGGCCACCACACAGTCCCATTTCTTTTTGTAGAGATTATCAGTTTGATGTAAATCCTTTCAGACTTTTTAAAAAAGAAATGTAGCTATTAAAATGTACAGAATTGGCCAGGTACTGTGGCTCGTACCTGTAATCCCAGCACTCTGGGAGGCCAAGGTGGGAGGATCATTTGAGCTCAGGAGTTCGAGAGTAGCAAAAGCAAGACCCCCATCACTACTAAAAATAGAAAAACTAGCCAGGCATTTGGTGAGCACCTGTAGTCCCACTTACTAGAGAGGCTGAGGCAAGAGGATCACCTGAGCCCAAGAGATTGAGGTTGCTCTGAGCTGTAATCCTACAACACGCTCTACTCAGGGTGACAGAGACTCTATACATACATACATACAACAAAATGTACAGAATTATTCTGAATAAACTATGTTAAGGACTAGCATTTAAAAATAACTTTGAGAGGCCAAGGTGGGAAGATGGCTTGAGCCCAGGAGTTCCAGGCTGCAATGAACTCTGATGAGGCCACCGTACTCCAGCCTGGACAACAGAATAAGACTTTTGTCTCAGAAGACAAATAAACAAATAGGTAAAAACTAACAAAGGATAGGTAATAGCTATTTTCACTATTATCCGTAAATTAAGTTGCTGAGCTTAGTGACTTTGTCACATTAACTCTTTCAGGAATCCAGTCTACTCAATTAACTCGACTTAACCCACAAGTTCCTAATTTGGTTTGGAACAAGCTAGGGTATAAATTCATCAATAAATCAATTCAACCAATATCTACTAACTTAGCCCATTATATGTAAGTCACTGTGCAGCAGTGGTTTGCTAACATTTAAACCTGGGGAGTGGTCAAAAATACAGGTTCCTGGCTTGGTGCCTGTGGCTCAACGGGCTAAGGCGCCAGCCATGTACACTTGAGCTGGCGGGTTCAAATCCAGCCCGGGCCTGCCAAACAACAATGACGGCTGCAACCAAAAGATTGCTGGGTGTTGTGTTGGGTGCCTGTGGTCCCAGCTACTTGGGAGGCGGTGGCAGGAGACTGGCTTGAGCCCAGGAATTGGAGGTTGCTGTGAGCTGTGATGCCACGGCACTCTGTCCAGGGTGATAGTTTGAGGCTGCGTCTCAAAAAAAAAAAAAAAAAAATACAGATTCCTGAGCCCCACTCCAAACTTAGTTAACTAGAATTTTCAAAAGTGGAGCCTCAGGATCTGTATCTTTGCCAAAGCTCCTCAAGTAACTATGTAAAGCAGTCGGAGCTAGAAATCACAAAGTCATACAAATGAATAAGACAGTGGTCTAAATTCACTTCAACAGAGACCTCTTCAAAGTCCATTATGAATCCTACTAGCTATCTGCTGAATACTACTTAATAAGATACAATCCTTGTCCTGGAAGAGCTTAGAGACTGGAAGAGAGAATAAGACATGTAACAGACTATAACACAAGCTAAAACTGCAAAGTGCTTCTATCCCCTCCACTAAAATGCTCCAGGAAAGCAGGAACTTTGTTTTGTTGACCTCTGTATCTTCAGTGGTTAGACCAGAGTCTGGTACATAAGTACTCAATAAACAAATGTTGGATAATGCATCAAACTAAAGTGGAAGGAAATTTTAATTTCAACTAAGCAGATAAGGAAATGGCATTTTTAAGAAGAGATGTATAGAATTTTAAGAGGCAAGGGAGGGGAAAAAAAGAGAGAACAAATAATCACAGTACCCCTACGAGATGTAAGAAATTCTAAGCTGCTCTCTCACGTAACTTCCATGTCAACATTTTGACATAGTACTATGTCCCCATTTTATGGATAAGGAAACTGAGGCATAGAGAGGTTTGAAACTGGCCCAGGCCAGCTAAACAACAATGACAATTACAATAAAAAATAGCTAGGCGTTGCAGTGGGTGCCTGTAGTCCCAGCTACTCAGGAAAATGAGGCAAAAGAATTGCTTAAGCCCAAGAGTTTGAGGTTGCAATGAGCTGTGACACCATGACACCCTAAAACACCCTACTGAGGGCGACATAGTGAGACTGATTCAAAAAATATATTTTTAAAATCAAAATAAAAAAGTCCAAAAACAGTGGAGGTAGTAGTACTAGTTACTCAGGAGGCTGAGGTAGGAGGACAGCTTGAACTCAGGAGTTTGAGGTTGTTAGCCTGGCTGAGGCCATGGGACTCTAGCCTGGAACAACAGAGTCAAACTCTTTCTCAAAAACAAACAAACAAACAAACATTGCTGGTGTTGATGTAGAATGCAAACAATACTTATACACTGTTGGTGGGAGGGACGACAAATTAGTACAACCTATATGGAAAACATCATGGAGATATCATTCAAAGAACTAAAAGACCTACCATTTAGTCCAGCAATCCCACTACTGCGTATCCACCCAAAAGAAAGAAAGTCATTTTATCAAAAAGACACCAGCACTCAAATGTCTATTGCAACACAATTCTCAGTTGCAAAGATACCGAATCAACCCAAGTGCCTAACAATTCATGAGTGGATTAACAAAATGTGTTATATGTATACCATGGAGTGTTACTCAGTACAAAACAATAAATTAATGCCTTTTGCAACAATTTGGATGAAATTAGAGACCATTATCCAAAGTGAAGTATTTCATTTAAAGAATGAAAAAACAAACACCACATGTACTAACTGATTGGCACACATGCCTGCACAGAGGGAAGTAAAACTCAGCTGAGATAGGGAGTGAGGAGTGTGGGGAGGAGGGGACGAGTGAAAACCTACCTAATAGGTACAATGAACACTTACAAAGCGATCCATGTAACCAAAAATATTTGTACCTCCTTAATATTTTAGAATAAAACAAATTATAAAAACATAGATACCTCTTTAAAACTCCTCCTCTCATTGCCAAGTTTGAAAATTCTTTCAAATCCATCTCATACTATAAAATGGCCACTTAAATTGACCTTTTTCAATTTATTGACTCTCTTCGATTTAAAATATTTTAAACAAGAATCTTAAAAGATAACTGATCTAAACTCATAGATTAAAGTTTACAAACTAAGAGACAAATACTCATTTTCATGTTTTCAACTTTTCAGTATTAAAGCTGAGCGCCTTAATTACCTGTTTATTCAATTCATTCTTTGAAAAATATACACAAATACATAGAGAACTAACCTCTTTCAAATAAACAAAACTTTCTCAATCCACTGCCACCATATTCTGGCAAAGAATAAATTTACATTTTACATTTGCAAAACAAATTGTGGTATGCTGTTGTTTAAGAAGAAGAGTCAATGATTCTTAATAACGAGA
This sequence comes from Perodicticus potto, assembly GCA_963574655.1. Lineage (NCBI taxonomy): Eukaryota > Metazoa > Chordata > Mammalia > Primates > Lorisidae > Perodicticus > Perodicticus potto. The sequence continues at coordinate 7,629 of CAUYRH010029219.1, read as the reverse complement.
AGCAAATTACTTTATATAAAAACACCAGGAAGTACTACTCTTCAAAGGAAAAGATTTTCAAATATGTTAGTTCTGTCTGGTGAGAACAGAGCTACTTGTTTTCCATTTGTGTATATGCGACTGCCTGATGCTTGCTTAATCCTAAAAACAACCCCCCTTCAATTCCTTTCAAAAATCAATGTTTTCTTCTGTAAATATGAGCATACAAAATGCATAAAAATAATGTGTACTTCTAGCATGTTGTAATAACCCAAATAGAAAAAAATCAGTGTTTTAATTTTCCACATAACAAGTCAATGTTAAACAATGTCATTCTTCTCTTTCTAACCATTCCATAAATGAGAAGCACTGTATTCATACATCTAACAAGATTAACAAACTGACTAGAGGCTCCAGAGGAATCAAAGAAAAAGAAATCATTTTTCATTTTCCCTCAAACAAAAAGATAAAACAAAAACAAATACGATAACTTGTTAAAGGAGAAGCATTTGAGAAATCCATCACAACCAGCTTTTGATTTACCCAGTCTGACAAGGAAGAGAGACCCCACCCCCACTCCAGATTGTGTGGCTTTTTTTTTTCCTTGGGTGGGGGCGTGGAGGAGAGAAGCTGTCACATTTCCATCTTCGGTTATTGTTAGTCCACCGCCTAGATTCCCATCACCGGTCCAGGGGAAAAAATACTAAAGCAGACAATTAAAAATTGTCTGAAACAAAAAATAAAAAAATAAAAATAAATAAAATTGTCTGAAACGTGTAGTATTTGTTTGGCCCCCCCCCCACAGTTAAAGTTAATTATACCTAGATTCAATTTGCTAAGACTATAGATTGCCTGTGACAGGCTAACTATCCAACACTCAAAGACCGCTTGCTCCAGATTCACTAACAATTCTTCTCTCTCTAAACTCAAATTAGAAAAACGCATTTGTGAAATGATTACATCCTAAATGGCATATCTTCCCCATTCTCTTTGCCTTTGGTGTGAGAAAGACCTATTCTCTCTTCAAACAAAAAGAAATGTGGGTACAGGGCAGTGGAGAAAAGAATAGTGGATCTGAATGAAATGTTGAGAAAAGTTTTCTACGTGACTTGTATGTCCTTCAGCAGGGGTACAGGAGTTGGGCAGAAGGCCAGGGTCTCGGCCCAATGCTGGGGCAGAGAGGAGGCACCTGCGAAGATGAGGCCAGGGACCAGAGAGGAGCCGGGCTAGCACCTACCGACTTGCAGCACGTTCTCCACGGAGCCGCTGTCCAGCAGACGGATGCCCCGGCGGAACGGGAGCCCCTCGCCACCGCAGCCAACCGCGCCAGCCCCTGCGCCCAGGCCCGGGGACGGCCCCGTCGCAGCGGCCCCAGGGGCGGAGCCGGCCGGAGCGGCGGCCGCAGAGGGTGGCGGCGGCCCCTCTTCGGCCGGCGAAGCTCCCGCGGCGGCGGCAGCCGCGCTGGCGCCGAGGCCGCCTCGGTACTGGAAGCTGGAGTACATGCAGATCTCCCGCTCATTCCGCGGGAAGGACCAGTAGACGATGCGGCGCTGCACTGGCTCTGGGATCCGCTCGAAGCGCTCCTCCACCCGCTCGTACGCCCACTTTTCCGCCACCGTCTTGGCGGCGCAGTCCAGCAAGGAATCTGGCTGCAGGTGGGGGCGGGCCCCGAGGGCCAGGCAGCTGCTGCCGAAGCCCCCTAGTCCTCCACTGGCTGCCGGCAAACCGCGAGGGTGCTGAGCCTGCGGGCTGAGCCACGTACACAGCCGCTTAGCAGGAGAGAACGGCAGCGGCGAGAGCGGCTCCTCTTGCTCACCTCCTTCCGCCATTGCTGGGGACTGACTGACTGACTGAAACGCCGGTGGCTCTGGCTGCGGCGGAGACCCCGGGCACGGCCCCGCGCCCTGCGCAAGCGCCCAGCGGCAGTGCTCGGGGCGGGAGGAAAGGTGAGGGGTGGGGGGGGTGGTGAGAGGTGAGGGGGCGGGGCGAGCGAACCCGCGAGCTCGCCGACAAGAGTGGACAGCTAGGGCCGGTCCCGTGCGCGCGCCGCGAGAGCCGACGGGGGCGGCCTAGGGACTAGAGTGAGGCGGCGCGCGCTGTCCGAGCCTCTGCGGGCGCTAGGAGGGTTGGGAGAGAGCGCGGGCCCGCAGCGCGCTCCAGGCGCAGACAGCCTGGAACGCGCACCGAGCGCTTGCGCGGGGCCGACGGCCGCCTAGGATGCAAGAAGCCCCCGGCACCCTGGTCAGCCACACCTGCCGCCAGCCAGAAAGGAACGGACTGTGAAGCCAAGCGAAATGGCGGGGCCATAAAGCGTCCGAGGAGCCGCCTACGTGAAGTTATAGGCTAGCGGGGCACCAGGAAAGAAAAACCTCAAAATCGGGTTCCAAAGGTACATTGACGTGGCAGGAGATTGACACAGCCGAGCCGAGGATCCAGCATAAAGATAGCGGGAAGACACTAAGAAAAAAAATCAGAAAGTGCGAGTGATGAAAGCTCCCCTCACTGCGGACCCCAAGCCTCCTCCGTCAGCCCCTAACGCGACAATGGGGCGCCAGGATCGCACCGCCTCCTGGGGTTTTTCGGAGGGTTTAGCATTTTGCGTCCTAGGATACTAAACGCTTTTTGTATGGTTTTCGGTAGACTTCTCTGATCCCCTATCTCCGGTCTAAATTAGGTCTTTCATTATTTTCTTCACTTGGCTTGGTCTTCAAAATCTTTATACAGTACTGCTTATCAAAGTTGTACACATTTTTATGTATTTAATGTTTGACTGCCCAACTGACGGTAAACTCCTTGAAAGCGAGAACTGTATGTATGTTCTTCACTATAATTTATCCTCCACCTGGCACATAATGGGTGATCGAGAATGGCAACTTCATTACTAACTCCTCCATGAACTACACGGAGTTTTAAGTGACTTGCCTTTTCCTCAGCCAAAAAATCTCAGATTATTTCAGAATTTGCTGATAAACTAATCTCTACAACTTTAAAATGTTCCAGGACGTATATTGAAAGAGTTCCTATAGTTGAGTATGCCCCTTCAAATGAACAAATTCTGGGGTGTAGGATAAAGAATAAGAAGAGAATGAGTCGAAACAGACTAGAGCCAAAGTTGTTTGGTTTTACTGTAATCTGAAAGAGCACAGGTTATAGAGTCAGAATTGAGTGTGAATCACACTTGCTGTATGATGCTAATCATGACTTAATTAAATCATTTGTAAAAGGTAGCTGGTAATGCTTCTACATGCAATTGTTATAAAAATTTAAAATAATTCAGATTGTGTGCTTATTCAATGTAGTAGGTACTCAGTACATATCTGAAAATGGATTCATATCTGTAAATTGATAACTGTGAATTATCATAATCCCTACTTCCCTTTGAATCTGGTACCACATTTATAGGCTTTCATTATACACTTTCTTTTCTTTCTTACAATTTATCAGCTTTTATTCTGGAAATGAGTATTCCTTTAATGCTAGTCTCCCTGACTAGACTATGAGCTATGTAAGTACCTATATCTAATACTTGCCACAATACCTGCATAAGGAAGATGTTTGAAAAATGTTTGCATTTTGAATCAATGAATGTGTCACTCTGATTTAATCAGTTATTATTAATAGAGGTCAGGACATAGAAAAGTTACTTTTATTTATTTTTTTTGCAGTTTTTGGCCAGGGCTGGGTTTGAACCTGCCACCTATGGCATATGGGGCCGGTGCCCTACTCCTTTGAGCCACAGGTGCTGCCTGAAAAGTTACTTTTAAACATAATGAGTTAAGCTTGATTCTTAAGAGTTTGACTTAAATAGGTATTTTCTTTATTTTGAGGGAATTAAACAATACAGAAAAGCACAACGACTAACCTATATCCATATTTTTACCACTCTGAGTTAATAATTACTACTATTTTAACCACCTCCATACAGCATCCCCAGAGGCAACTATAACCTGAGTTTGCCGTCTTTTTTTAAATTGTGTATATATGTGTAACACTGATTTGTGTATATTTCATTTAATTAAATGGTATCACACTACCTACAATTATACTTTTGCTGTTTCTATGCATACACATAGCTCTCATTCATTCCTTTTAAGTGCCATGGAATATTCCATTCTAAGAACATATCATAGTTTATGTCAAAGTCTAATTCCACTACTTGTTAGATAGATATATAGAGAGAGAGAGACACACACACACACACCTTAGAGAAGTGACGTAAGGCTTCTATATTTCAGCTTTCTAGTCTGTAAAATGGGATAATAAGAGTTCCTACCCAGTAAGGTTGTTTTGTAATTTTCTTTTTTTAAGACACAGAGTCTCACTTTATTGTTCTCAGTAGAGTGCCGTGGCATCACACAGCTCACAGCAACCTCCAACTCATGGGCTAAGGCGATTCTCTTGCCTCAGCCTCCCGAGTAGCTGGGATTACAGGCACCTGCCACAATGCCCGGCTATTTTTCTGTTTTTGCAGTTTGCCCGAGGGGCTGTGTTTGAACCTGCCACCTTCGGCATATGGGACCGGCTCCCTACTCAATGAGCCACAGGCGCTGCCCGTTTTGTAATTATTGTATGTGAATTGCATAGAAAGTAGCACAGGGTAGGTACTCAATAAATGTTGCTATTATTTATGTATTAATTTAACTAATGATGGACATTTAGGTTTCACTTTTTCACGTTTACAGAATCTCGCTCACTCTGTTGTCCGAGTTAGAGCATTGTGGGGTTAGCCTGCCTCACAGCAACTTCAAACTCCTGGATTAAAGCAATCCTCCTGCCTCAGCCTCCTGAGTACTTAGGACATCTACCACAACACCCAGCTAATATTTTCTGTTTTTACATAGCAGTAGAGACAGGATTTTGCTCAAGCTGGTCTCGAACTCCTGACCTCAAGTGATCCTCCCATCTCAGCCTCCTAGAGTGCTAAGCTACAGGTGTGAGCCACCATGCCTAGCCACTAATTTATTTTTATTTTTATTAATATTTTTGTAGAAATGAGAGTCTGATTATGTTGCTTAGTCTGGTCTTGAACGCCTACCCTTACATGATCCTTCTGCCTCAAAGTGCTGGAATTATTAGAGTGAACCACTGTGCCTGGCAGATATTCTGCTGCTGCTTTTTTTTGAATCTCATTCTGTCACCCTGGGTAGAACGCTGTGGCATCATAGCTCACAGCAACCTCAAACTCTTGGGTTTGAGCAATCCTCTTGCCTCACCCTCCCAAGTAGCTGGGACTACAGGCACCTGCCACTACCCCCAACTGATTTTTCTATTTTTAGTAGAGACAGGGTCTTGCTCTTGCTCAGGCTGGTCTGGAACTCCTGAGCTCAAGCAATCCACCTGCCTTGGCCTCCCAGAGTGCCAGGATTACAGGTGTGAGCCATAGCACCTGGCTGATATTCTGCTGAGTTTTTTTGTTGTTGTTCTGCTTCTTAAACAATATAAAATTGTATTTCAATGTGTTGGATTGACAATATGCATACTTTCAGTGCTGATAAATTTATGCCATTTTTAGTGATGCTGTCATCCTTTAAACTTGAATGCAAAATATTGTTGACATAAATTGAAATATCCAGTGATAAGTTGTTCAGATCATACGAACAGTAAAATAAATCACTCATGGAAGCTGATGTAGCATAACAATAACTATAACACATCTTTAGTGTGGTGTAGAGATTAAGGCCAAACATTTAAGTCAATACACTTATTATTTGTTTATTAAACAGACATCCAATGACTGCTCATGTATGCAAGCATGTGGTAGAAGTGGGGAATACAAAAATGAATCAAACCTGGTCCCTGGCCTCAAGCAATGCATTGGAAAGGAGAGGTGTGGTGGCTCATGTCTATAATCTCTTCACCCTGGAAGACTGAGGTAGGTGGATCTCTTGAGCTCATGAGTTTGAGACCAGCCTGAGCAAGGGAGAGACCCAGTCTCTTAAAAAAAAAATCTTGAGCCCAAGAGTTTGAGGTTACTGTCAGCTATGATGCCACAGTGCTCTACCAGGGACAAGAAAGTGAGACTGTCTCAAGAAAAAAAAAAAAAAAAGAAAGAAAGAAATGCATTGGATTTGTCAGCATTTTCCCAAAACCTCATTCTGAGTTTATAACCTTGTTTTCTACATATTTTAATTTAATGTAGCAAAGTTCAGTAGTAACTGCAAGCTTGATATAATATCTCTAATAACTTTCTTCCCCGGGGCAGCCTGGACATTGTTTCAATCTTCTTCAGACTGACTGGTTAAGTCGTAGGACTGTGGTGTCTGACTGAAAACAGACCCTTGCATATCAGTTTATGTGCTTCCAGAACTTGGTTTTCAGCACTTAACAATTCTTAGAAATATGAAGACTGAATAAATAAAGAAAGATATCATACTCCTGGATGTCTGTTCTTTCCAAATTAATGTATTGTTAAGTGTGATTCTTATCAGTCATCATATTAATTTTCTAAATTGTAACATGGGGCCAGGTGCGGTGGCTCATGCCCATAATCCTAGCACTCTGGGAGGCTGAGGCAGGTGGATTGCTTGAGCTCAAGAGTTGGAGACCAGCCTCAGCAAGAGCCAGACAGTCTCTAAAAACAGCCAGGCATTGTGGTAGGTTCCTGTAGTCCCAGCTAGTAGGGAGGCTGAGGCAAGAGAATCACTTGAGCCCCAAAATTTGAGGTTGCTGTGAGCTGTGATGTCACAGCACTCTACTGGGGGTAACAAAATGAGACTTTGTCTCAAAAAATAAATAAATAGGCTGGGTGCTGTGGCTCACTCCTGTAAACCTAGCACTCTGGGAGGCCGAGGTGGGTGGATTGCTTGAGCTCTTTTTGGACACTAACCTGAACTAAAGCGAGACCCCATCTCTAACAATAGCTGGGCATTGTGGTGGGTGTCTGTAGTCTGAGATACTTGGGAGACTGAGGCAAAAGAATCACTTGAACCCAGGAGTCTGAAGTTACTGAGAGCTATGAAGCCACAGCAATCTACCAAAGGTGTCAAAGTGAGACTCTGTCTCAAAAATAAATAAATAAATAAATAAATAAATAAATAAAATATAAATAAATAAATTATAGCATGGATTAAAGATAATTCAAATATCTTTTGAACTATGTATATATTCAGAAGACCAAAACTCACATTATAACAAAGATATTTGTACCAGAACATTAATTGCAGCCCAATTCATAATTGGGAAGAAGCCCAAGTGCCCATCGATCCACGAATGGATTAATAAATTGTGGTATATGTACACCATGGAATATTATGTAGCCTTAAAGAAAGATGGAGACTTTACCTCTTTCATGCTTACATGGATGGAGCTGGAACATATTCTTCTTAGCAAAGTATCTCAAAAATGGAAGAAAAAGTATCCAATGTACTCAGCCCTACTATGAAACCAATTTATAGCTTTCATATGAAGGCTATAACCCAATTATAGCACAAGAATATGGGGAAAGGGGCAAGGGAGGGGAGGGGTGGGGGGAGGATGGGTGGAGGGAGGGTAATCGGTGGGACCACACCCACAGTGCTTCTTAGAAGGGTACAGGTGAAACTTACTAAATGTAGAATATAAATGTCTTAACACAATAACTAAGAAAATGCCAAGAGGGCTATGTTAACCAGTTTGATGAAAATATTTCAGATTGTATATGAAACCCAAACA
>CAUYRH010029216.1:0-15589 GCA_963574655.1 Perodicticus potto | reverse complement strand
CCTGCCCTGCAGTGTCTCTGTGCCTGCTGCCCTGTGCGGTGTGGAGAGCCTGCCCTGCAGTGTCTCTGTGCCTGCTGCCCTGTGCGGTGTGGAGAGCCTGCCCTGCAGTGTCTCTGTGCCTGCTGCCCTGTGCGGTGTGGAGAGCCTGCCCTGCAGTGTCTCTGAGCCTGCTGCCCTGTGCGGTGTGGAGAGCCTGCCCTGCAGTGTCTCTGTGCCTGCTGCCCTGTATGGTGTGGAGAGCCTGCCCTGCAGCGTCTCTGAGCTGTGCCTGCACCGGGAAGCCTGAGGAACTCCTATTCATGTGCACAGCATGAGAACTTAGGAAACTTACCCCAGAGGGAAAAATTATTCTGCCTGTCTTTAAAAATGTATGTGTTAGTTTAATATTGGGTTTCCTTTTTGAAAGGTGATTATTCTTTTTTTCTTTTAAAACATTCTAATGTTGTGGTCTGTGTTCTTTATATTAAACTTAGAGTGAAATTAGCTGTCTTTGTGTTGCAGTTATTTGTTTCCTAGAGAAAAATCCCTTTTCCTGAACCGGGGTCTTTTTCTTCTGAGATACTCTGCAAAGTTTTTCTCTGATACTTATTTTTGATAATGAAAGTTCTTTTGTATTTCTGAGGTCAAGTCCTTCTTTTTAAAAAATGTTGCTTCTAGATTTTGGAAAATAACTCCAAATATTTGTTTGTTCTATATTTTATGAATTTGTAATTCAGATAACAAAATTTTAATGGTAGCTATTGAGAAACATTTAGACTGTATCTAAGATCAGCCCGAGGCTGTCTCTAATGTTGGGAAAAGCACGCTACTTAAAGCTGTCAACTGTCTGTTTGCATCATAGTCATTCACCACGGTAAGACTACATTGGAAAACTGTGTTCTGCAGTGTGAAACCACAGGAGTCACAGTGCGAACGTCAGCAGAATTTTTAATGAAGAACTCGGATTTATATGGTGCCAAGGTATGGTAAGCGCCTGTCTTCATGGGGAACTAGTTTAGGTTGAAGTTCTAGATAAACATATAGAATATGACACCAAGAGGAAGGGCAGAGGAGGGAAACTCAGACATGTATTTACTAAGTCAGCCAAACTCAATTGTACAAGGTTCTTTTTTTGCTTTTTTTTTTTGTGAGACAGAGCCTCAAGCTGTCACCCTGGGTAGAGTGCTGTGGCATCACAGCTCACAGCAACCTCCAACTCCTGGGCTTAAGCGATTCTGTTGCCTTAGCCTCCCAAGTAGCTGGAACTATAGGCGCCCACCACAATGCCTGGCTATTTTTTGGTTGTACTTGTCATTGCTGTTTGGCGGGCCCGGACTGGATTCGAACCCACCAGCTCTGTTGTATGTGGCTGGCACCTTAGCTGTTTGAGCCACAGGCGCCGAGCCAGTACAAGATTCTTGTTGTATTGCATTTTCAAAACATTAGAAAGAAAAATAATAAATCTCACAATTACTTTATGGTAACTTTAAGAGAGGTTTAGACCCTTAAAATTATAAATCTGTAAGCAAGGGAGCGTTACCTTTCGCTTTATTCTTAATTAAACTTTTCATTTGGACATAATTGTAGATTCACAGACTGTTATAGGAAATAATGCAGTGGTCTTATGTGTGTGCCCTTTCCCAGTGTCCCCCAATGGTAACATCTTATAAAACTGTAGTACAATATCACAACTAGAGTGTTGACACTCACTCAGTGAAGTGAAAGAATATTTCTGGGAAGTGCCCATAGCTCAGTGAGTAGGGCACTGGCCACATACACCAAGGCTGGTGGGTTCCATCCCGGCCTGGGCCAGCTAAAACAACAACGACAACTGCAACAAAAAAAATAGCCGGGCGTTGTGGTGGGTGCCTGTAGTCCCAGCTACTTGGGAGGCTGAGGCAAGAGAATCACTTAAGCCCAAGAGTTTGAGGTTGCTGTGAGCTGTGACACCACTGCGATCTACCAAGGGTGACATAGTGAGACTCTGTCTCAAAAATAAATAAATAAATAAATAAATAAAATAAAGAATATTTGCATTACCAAAAGATCTGACATGTGTTGTCCTCTTTTTCAGTTTGGTTTTTTTTTTTTTTTTGGTAGTTTTTCGTTGGGGCCAGGTTTGAACCCATCACCTCTGGTAGATGGGGCCGGCACCACCCTTTCTCTTTTTCAGTTTTTAAAAGTTTTTTTATATTTTTATTTTTCACATGTATAAATTTAAGAGGTCCATGTGCAGTTTTGTGACATGGATGTATGGTAGAGTGGTGAAGTTGGGGCTTGGAGAGTAACCGTCACCTGAAGTGCATATGGTGCCTACTCAGTAACCCCTCATCCGTCCCCTTCCTCCCACCGTGTCTCCCTCTCACAGACAAACCTGCTGGCCTTTTCTACCAGCCTCCTCCTCTGTTGGCAAATCCTCATCTGTTTCATTCTGTTCGGTCATCATTTCAGAAATGTCATATAAATGGGGTCACGCAGTGGGTAATCCACCTCCTGGGATTGGCTTTGTTCACATAGCCAGTTTTCTGGAGTTCTGTCCAGACCATCGTGTGTCCTGGTAGTTTCTTCCTTTGTACTATTGACTAGTCATCCCATGTGTGGTTCCACAGTTTGTTTGATCCCCAGTTGAAGGTCATATTGTCTTCAGTTTTTGCCTGTTATGAAGAAAGCTGCTCTAAACATCCGTGCACAGGTTTTGAGTAAACTTAGTTTTCTTTTCTTAGGGGTAAGTACCCAGGAATGTAATAGCAGTATATTTAAGTTGTGTGTTTAAATTGTTTTAAGATTAAGAAACTGCGGGGGTGGGGCTGCTTCTGTAGCTCAGTGAGTAGGGCGCCAGCCACATACACTGAGGGTGGTGGGTTCAAGCCCAGCCCAGGCCTGCTAAACAACAATGACAACTGCAACAAAAAAATAGCCAGGCATAGTGGTGGGCATTTGTAGTCCCAGCTACTCGGGAGCCTGATGCAAGAGAATCGCTTGAGCCCAAGGGTTTGAGGTTGCTGTGAGCTGTGATGCCAAGGGCGACATAGTGAGACTCTGTCTCAAAAAAAGGAAAAAAAAAAGAAACTGCCAGACAGTGGTTGTACCGTTTTACGTTTCCACTAGCAATGTTTGTGTGATCCAGTTTCTCTGTATCCTCAGAAGCGTTTAGTGCTTTCACTATTTTTTATTTTGGCCATTTCTGGAAAGTGTGTAGGAATGTCTTATTGCAGTTTTAACTGTCATTCCCTGGTGATAATGATGTCGAATGAATTTTCATAGGCTTATTTGCTATTCTACAATCTTTTTTGGTGAAATCCTTTTCATGACTTTTGCCCATTTTCTAGTTGGATTGTTTGTCCTTTTTTTACTGTCCTCTTTTACTTTTAAAGTTGTATTTATATTCTAGATACTAGTCCTTCATTGGGTGTGTGGTTTGCAGTTAATTTCTGCCACTCTGTAGCTTGTCTTTTCATCTTCATTTAGCTTTTGTAAAGTTTTTCATTTTGATGAGGTCATCAGTTTTAAAAAAAATATTTTCAGTATTTTATTAGGCAATTTTTTAAACATACAGTACTGTTGAAAGAATTATACAGTGAGCATCCAGACACCCACCACATAGATTTTATACTTTTTTTCTTCTTCACATGTAGGGACTTTGTTCATAGGGAGGCCACAAGTTGTGTGCTCCTTATCACAATGACCCCAGATTCCTGTTGAGTGTGTTATAAACAGGATCATTTATTGATTTTTTTTTTTAGTTTTTTTTTTTTTTGGCCTGGGCTGGGTTTGAACCTGCTACCTCTGGCATGTGGGACCAGTGCCCTATTCCTTTGAAGTACCATTTATTTTTATGGGTTAATCTTTTGGTGTTAAGCTTAAGAGCTCTTTGCCTACCTGTATACCCCAAAGATTTTCTGTTATTTTTCTAAAAATTTTATAGTTTTATTCCTTTTTTTTTTTTTTGATACAGTCTCACTTTGTCGCCCTTGTCAAGCGATCCTCTTGGCTCAGCCTCCCAAGTAGCTGGGACTACAGGCGCCTGCCACAACGACTGGCTATTTATTTGTTGCAGTTGTCATTGTTGTTTAGCAGGCCAGGGCCGGGTTCAAACCCACCTGCCTTGATGTAAATGGCTACGCTCTATCCACTGAGCTACCGGTGCTGCCCTAAAAATTTTATAGTTTTACAATTTACATATGCTTATGATTGATTTTTAAGTTAGTTTTAATATAGATGTGAGGTTTAGCTGAAGGTTCATTTCTTTGTGTCTCAATATCTAATTGTTCCTGCACCATTCTTTTTTGTCTTTGTAGAGACAGAGTTTCACTTTATTGCCCTTGGTAGAGTGCTGTAGCGTAGAGGAGCTCTCCTTGGTAGAGGAGCTCGCAGCAACCTCCAACTCTTGGGCTTAGGTGATTCTCTTGCCTCAGCCTCCTGAGTAGCTGGAACTACAGGCGTCTGGCAATTTTTTGTTTGTTGTTGTTGCAGTTTGGCTGGGGCCAGGTTTGAACCCTCCACCCTTGGTATATGGGGCTGGCGCCCTACCCACTGAGCCACAGGTGCCGCCCTGCACCATTTCTTAAAAAGGCTGTCCTTCCTCCAATAAATTGATTTTCCATTTTCTTTTCCTTTTTTTTTATTTTTTGAGACAGAGTCTTACTGTGTCACCCTCTGTAGAGTGCAGTTGTGTCACAGCTCGCAGCCACCTCAAACTGTTGGGCTTAAGCTATTCTCTTACCTCAGTCTCCCAAGTAGCTGGGACTACAGGCACCTGCCATAATGCCTGGCTGTTTTGTTGTTGTTGTCATTGTTTGGCAGGCCTGGGCCTGGTTTGAACCCTTTAGCCCTAGTGTATGTGAATGGCTCCTTAACTGCTGAACTACAGGTACTGAGCCTGGTTTTGCATTTTCATCAAAAGCCATTTAGGAGGCTGGGTGCAGTGGCTCACGCCTGTAATCCCAGCACTCCGGGAGACTGAGGCAGGTGGATTGCCTGAGCTGAATTGGAGATCAGCCTGAGCAAGAGCAAGACCCCGTCTCTAAAAATAGCCAGGTGTTGTGGCAGGTACCTGTAGTCCCAGCTTCTCAGGAGGCCAAAGTAAGAGAATCACTTAAGCCCAAACATTTGAGGTTGCTGTGAGCTGTGACACCAGAGCACTCTACCAAGGAGGACAAAGTGAGTCTCTGTCTCCAAAAATAAATAAATAAATAAATAAATAAATGATAAAATAAATAAATAAATAAAAATTTAGGCACATTAGTGTGGGTCTGTTTCCAGGTTCTGTATTGTGTTTAATTGGTCTGTATACCTATTTGTTACTCCACTAATACCTGTAACTATATACCAAGACTTGAAATTCTGTAGCGTGATTTCTCTCACTTTATCTTTTTCAAAATCGTTTTAACTATTCTAGTTACTTTGCCTTTTAATATAAAATTTTAGAATAGTCTTTTCTATATTTACAAAAAATCATGCTAAGCTTTTGATATAATTTTTTTTTTTTTGAGACAGAAGTCTCATTTTGTTACCCTTTGTAGAGTGCTGTGGTGTCATAGCTCACAGCAACCTCAAACTCTTGGGCTCCAGCGATCCTCTTGTCTCAGCCTCCAGAGTAGCTTAGACTATAGGCACCCACCACAACACCTGCCTGTTTTTAGAGATGGGGGTCTCACTCTGACTCAGGCTGGTCTCAAACTTGTAAGTAAGCTCAAGCAGTCCACCCACCTCAGCTTCCCAGATTGCTGGGAGAATTACAGGTGTTAGCCACCTTGCCCAGCCTTTTGATAGAAATTTTGATAAACCCGTGTATCATTTGGGAAGCATTGACATATTTGGTTGAGTCTTCCAATCTACCAACACAGTGTGTCTCCATTTATTTAGACCTTTGACTTTCATCAGCATTGTTTTCAGTGTGCGTTTTGTTAGATTTGTACCTAAGCATTTTTTTTTGAATAGTTGTGATAGTTTATGTTTAGATTTGATGTCCATGTATTCATTGCTAGAAATGTTGCAGGACCAGCAAATCGAAACCAAAAGACTCTCACCAAAAATTATAGGGGAAGGAATTTTATTAGCCACCAGGAACTCAGCAGACATTAAGCCTTAAAGCACTAAACCCCCAGAGTCATTTCCACAAAACTCTTTTATACTATTTTAGCAAGACATATACAGAGATACAGTTACAAATGTTAGGTCATGGGAAAATTTTAATTAGCAGACAAAACAGTCATAAAAAGTTAATGATTATATTTCTCAAGAAACCAAAGTGATATTATTTATTGCATAGTCTCTTTCAACGATGTTCCTGTTTAGTGTATCTCTCAAAGTTCTTTCTTATCTTTGGAGGCTGAGTTGTTTTTTTTTTTCTCTCTCTCTTCTTTTTTTCTTTTTAAGACAGAGTCTTAAGCTATTACCCTGGATAGAGTGCTGTGGTATCACAGTTCACACCAACCTCAAACTCTTGGGCTTAAGCGATTCTCTTGCCTCAACCTCCCTAGTAGCTGGGACGACAGGTGCCCCACACAGCGCTGGGCTATTTTTAGAGATGGCATCTCACTCTTAGGCTGGTCATGAACTCCTGAGCTCAGGCTATCCACCCGTCTCCACCTCCTAGAATGCTGGGACTACAGGTGGGAGCCATCGCACCTGACCTTTACAATTTTTATGTTTCTCTCATATCCTGTGACCTTGCTGAATGAACCTTACTAGTTCTAGGGGTGTTGCTTCAGATTCCCTGGAATTGGCTATGTAGATAATCATGTTATCTGAAAATAGGGGTAGTACTTTTTTCTTCTTTTCCGATCTATATGCCTTTTGTTTTCTTTTCTTGCTTTATTGCATTGTGTAGAACTTCCAGAGCTATGTTGAACGAGAGTGGTGAGAGCAGACATCCTTACTTTGTTTTGTTTTGTTTTGAGACAGAGTCTCAAGCTGTCACCCTGCGTAGAGTGCTATGGTGTCACAGCTCACAGCAACCTCCTGGGCTAAGTGATTCTTTTGCCTCAGCTTCCCAAGTAGATGGAACTACAGGCTCCAGCCACAAAATGCCCGGCTATTTTTTTGTTGTTGTTGCCATTATTGTTTTAGCAGGCCCCAGCTGGGTTTGAACCCAACACCTTTGGTGTAGGTGGCCAGTGTGCTGCTCACTGAGCCTTACTTTGTTTTGATATTGGGGGAATGCATTTAGTATTTTGTCACTAAGGATAAAGTTCACTACATTTTTTGTGGACATTCTTTATCAAGTTGAAGAACATCCTCTTTTATTTCTATTTTTCAGAGAATTTTAATCCTAAGTGGGTATTGATTTCTCTTAATGCTTTTTCTGTACTGTTGATGTGATCACATGATTTTTCTTTTCTTCTTCTTTTTTTTTTTTTTGTAGAGACAGAGTCTCACTTTATCGCCCTTAGTGGAGTGCCATGGCGTCACACAGTTCACAGCAACCTCCAGCTCTTGGGCTTAGGCGATTCTTTTGCCTCATCCTCCCGAGTAGCCGGGACTACAGGCGCCCACCACAACGCCCAGCTAGTTTTCTGTTTTGCAGTTCAGCCGAGGCCGGGTTTGAACCCACCACCTTTGGTATATGGGGCCAGCACCCTACTTGATGAGCCACAGGCGCCGCCTGATTTTTCTTATTAGTAAAAAGAAAATGGTAGGTTATGTTGATTGATTTTCAAATTTTGAACCAATCTTGCATCCCTGGAATAAAGCCTACTTGGTCATTATGTATAATTCTTTTTATTTTTTATTTATTTATTTATTTTTTGTAGAGACAGAGTCTCACTTTATCACCCTTGGTGGAGTGCCGTGGCGTCACACAGCTCACAGCAACCTCCATCTCCTGGGCTTAGGCGATTCTCTTGTCTCAGCCTCCCGAGTAGCTGGGACTATAGGCGCCCGTCACAACGCCCGGCTATTTTTCTGTTTTGCAGTTCAGCCAAGGCTGGGTTTGAACCTGCCACCTTCGGTATATGAGTTACTTGATGAGCCACAGGTGCCGCCCCATATAATTCTTTTTATATACTGGTGAATTATATTTGCTAATCTATTGTTAGGAAATTTTGCATCTACATTCATGAAGAATATTGGTCTGCAGTTTTTTTTCTTTTTTTTTTTTTAACTGCTGCCTTTATCTGGTTTTGGTAATACTAGCTTCATAAAATGCATTCTGAAGTGTTCCCTTCTCTTCTGTTTTCTAAAAAATTGTAATTGTTTAAATGTCGTTAGACTTTTCCAATGAAACCATCTAGGTCTGGAGATTAGTCTTTGGGGAGTTTTTAAATTATGAATTTAACTTCCTTAATAGTTAAAGTGCTATACAAATGACCTATTTCATATTGAATAAATTTTGGTAGTTTGTGCTTTTTGTGTTATTGGACCATTTCTTCTGTGTTTTCAAATTTGCAGGTATATAATTGTTTTGTAGTTGTATTCTCTTACTCTTTTCATATCTAAAGGTTCTATAGTGATATTCCATTTCATTCTTGATATTGGTAGTTTGTTTTAGTTCTTTCATTTAAGAATAAACTCTTTTCATTGATTTATTTTTATTGTTCTTTTTTCAATTTCATAGATTTTTGTTCTTGTTTTTATGATTTCATTCCTTCTGCTTGTCTTGGGTTTATTTTGCTTTTTCTGGGTTCTCCACATGATAGCTTAGAGTATTGATCTGAGACTTGCCTCTTTTCTAATGCATGCATTTAATGCTATGTATTTCCCTCTCAGCATTGTTTCTGCAGTCATCCACAAATTTTGATACGTTGTATTTTCATTCTTTGATCCTGGCAGAGTTTAGAAGCAGGTTGTTTAGTTTCCAAGTATTTGGAGTTTTACTGTTATCTTTCTGTTGTTGATTCCTAGAAATACTACATGATTTCAACTTTTTAAAATTTCAGATTATAAATGTCTTAATACAATAACTAAGAAAATGCCGTGAAGGCTATGTTAACCAGTTTGATGAAAATATTTCGAATTGTATATAAAACCAGCACATTGTACCCCATGATTGCATTAATATTCACAGTTATGATTTAATAAAAAATAAAGTAAAATAAAATTTCAGATTAATATGAGGGTATAAATATTTAGCTCACTTTGTTTTCAATTCTAAGATAAAGTTTAAGGTGTAGCTGTGCCCTTCACCTGGGCGGTGTGCTGAACACCCTCACGTCGTGCACACCAGTCGCTCTCTCTCCTCTTGCCTAACCAAGGTTTTTATTTCAGTTATCATATTTTTTTAGTTCTAAAATTTCTTCTTAGTTCTTTATATTTTCTGTTTTGTTGCTGAGACTTTAATTCTTCATTTGTTTTAAGTATATTTGTTATTCCTTATTGAGACATTTTAATCAAAGCTGCTTTAAAATCAGTTCCTTCTAACATCTCTGACATTCTGGTTTTGGCTTCTACTGATTGTTATTCACTTTGATATCTTTTAGGTTCTTCGTATGACAAGGGATTTTCAGTTGAAACCTGGATATTTATGTCTTATTTTATGAGAATCTAGATCTTCTGTTTAATTGGGCTTCTCTGACACTACTATAGGAAGGCAAAGGGCAAGGGATAGAGGGTATCATGTTGTTTCTGCCAGGTGGAGGCAGAAGTCAGAGTTCCCACTTGGCCTCCACTGATACCATGTTGGAAAGGGGAGCACCGTGTTACTGGGTAGGGTGGGAGTTCCAGCTTCCTATATGGTCTCCATGACACTGGTATGTGAGGATGGTCTTATTACCATGGGGTAATGGTGTAAGTCCAGAATCTCCATGCGGCCTGCTCTGATACCATTGCAGTGAAGAGGGGGTGGGTGCCTTGTTATTGCCAGGTAGAGGTGCCAGTTCAAGGTGGCACCTCCTCCTTCAAGTTCAAAACAAACACAGAAGCGGGATGTGCTTTCGGTTATACTTAGCATGAGGAATAGGGATGTCTACTCTATTGCCCCAGAAGTGGCAGTGTCCTCAATTCCTTTTTTGTTGTCAAATTATCTGTTCATAATATATTTTGAATATGATTATATCATACATTTGCTAAGGGGGTGCTGCTTTAAATTCTCATTTTTAAATTTTACATATTCCTGATAGTTGGATATTTAATTTCAACTATTTTGTTATATGTATATTTTTAAGCATAATAACCCTGAAATCCTTTTTGGACATAATCCCAAACTGTGACTCTCTTAGCTAAAGATCTAGTTAGCAGATATTTAAATACTTTTCTACAGAAGAATTGCATTGGAGTGTACCTATGGTCCAGTCATTTGTGAAGGAGGAGGTAATAATGAATGTCTTCTCATGGTATACATCTACTTCTAGAAAATCAGCTCAACATACATGTGGTAGAGGTGTCAAAAATTATTATAGCAACTCTTCTTCATCCATGATATTGTATATTAAATTATTCCCCAAATAACTGTAACTATAGAGGTTTGAGTGAATCATTTTTGCTTTTCCAAATACCTTGCATAGCAAATAAATTATTCCTATTACTATTGCTAATCCATTCCTTGGTTGGAGGGAATTTAGGTTGTTTCCACATTTTGCCATTTGTAAATGGAGCTGCGATTCTGTTAGGTATTTTTTTTTTTTTTTGAGATAGAGTTTCACTATGTCGCCATGACTCAGGAATATGTGAATTTGAGGCTCAGTGCCTGTAGCTCAACGGTGTGGGCGCCAGCCATATACACCAGAGCTGGTGGGTTTGAATCCTGCCTGGGCCTGCCAAACAACAATGACAACTACAACCAAAAAATAGCTAGGTGTTGTGGTGGGCGCCTGTAGTCCCAGCTACTTGGGAGGCTGAGGCAAGAGAATCACTTAAACCTACGAGTTTGAGGTTGCTGTGAGCTGTGATGCCCCAGCCCTCTACTGAGGGTGACATAGTGAAACTGTATCTCAAAAAAAAAAAAAAAAAAAAAACCTAACAGAATTGCAGCTCCATTTACAATTGGCAAAATGTGGAAACAACCTAAATTCCCACTAACCCAGTAATGGATTAGCAAGCTGTGGTATACATATACTATGGAGTATACATATTTTAATCCAGCCATTAAAAAGATGGAGACTTTACATCTTTTGTATTAACCTGGATGGAGTTGAAACACATTCTTCTTAGCAAAGTATCACAAGAATAGAGAAACAAGTATCCCATGTATTCAATGCTAATATGAAGCTAGTAACATCTAATACATGCCTACAGAAGAGAAAAACTCAAAATAAATTCAAGATGGGGGGTGGGGGAAAGAGGGAGCCGGGAGAGGGAAAGGGGGATGGTTGTGCTCCCACTTAACGGGCATAATGTTAGGGTGTATGGCACACCTCTTAGGGTAGGACACAATTGTAAGAGGGACTCTAACTAACAAGTGCAAACATTGTAACCTATTTCTTTGTACCTTCAAATTAACCTAAAAAAAAAAAATTTAACAACAAAAGCAAAAATAACCCCCTAAACAAATTTAGATTGAAGGGAGGGATTTGACTGAGAAAACTTAATACCACTATTATAAAAAATAAACCATCTAACTTATCTATAAAAGGTGTTATACATTAATTCTGTGTTAAAGGCTAGGGAGTAATTGTAATAAACCTCTTCTAGTCCTGCCTCTTAGAAACTGATTGTCTTGATCTCAAATTGTAACTTATAGGGTGCTGGTATAGAAATATATCCTGGGAGTAAGTGTATCCTGACTGACAATGGGATCCATCACTGCAAGGAAGGGATCCTCATTAAGGTGAGCATCAGCTGAAACGCCCTCTTTGCAAAGGTGAAAATGATTTCATATGAGAAATTACATTTTACTAAACTCCCATGTTGGGTTCTCTTTCCACGGTTTATTTTTTAGTTTTTATTTTTTGAAATAGTTTCACTCACTTGCCCTGGGGTTGAGTGCTGTGGCATCATAGCTCACAGCAACCTCACACTTCTGGGCTCAAGTGATTCTCTTGCCTCAGCCTTCCAAGTGGGACTAGAGTCGGCAGCCACAGGGTCTGGCAATTTTTTTTTGTTTTTTGATATGAGGTCTTGCTTTTGATCAGGCTGGTCTCAAACTCCTGAGCTAAGGCAATCTGCCCACCTTTGCCTCCCAGAGTGTTAATATTATAGGTGTGAGCTACCTCACCTGGCCTATTTCCACAGTTTAAAAAACATGAACAGGCAGCAACTAGGGCGCCAACCACATACACCAGAACTGGTGGGTTTGAACCCAGCCCAGGGCTGCCAAACAACAACTAAAACCAAGAAATAGCTGGGCTTTGTGGCAGGCGCCTGTAATCCCAGCTACTTGGGAGGCTGAGGCAAGAGAATTGCGTAAGCCCAAGAGTTGGAGGTTGCTATGAGCTGTAACGCCACAGCACTCTTCTACTGAGGGTGACATAGTGAGACTTTGTCTCAAAAATAAATAAAGAAAGAAATAAAAAGTATAAACAGCACCTAAGTCTTGATGGTATCAATAGTTAGTGATTGAAAGCATCTTATGGGAATACTCTATTGCCTGTAGATCTGCAGAAGTGAGAGAGAAATATTGTGTCACTCAGAACTCAAAATGTTCTAACATGTTAATCAAAACTTTTCCTTATTAATTTTAGAATAGCATGAAAAAATATTTTTAAAGTAAGCAGTGTTGAGTATGACAGTTCTATAAAACATTTGTTTTTAATGCCATAGGACTTTTTAGATGAGCATTATGACATTCCCAAAATATCCATGGTGAATAATATCATACATAATAATGAAGGTTATGGCGTTGTCTTGGTGAAACCTACAATTTTCTCTGACCTGCAAGAAAATTCCCAAGATGAAACTGAAGGTATGCTATATTTAGTAATGTTTTATATGTTAAATGCAGATCTAATTTACTTTATTTTAGCATTAAACTCTTATTAAGGATGTGAATCTTTTTTTCCTCCTTCAATACAATGGCAGAATATGCCTTGGGCATGGAGAGAGAGAAGCTTGGTAAAGGCACTAACATCATAGACTCTCACAGTAAAAGAAACTTTCCAGGTCAAGTATTACTTGTTTAACTGTTCATTCAAAACCTTGATGTGTGGTTTCTGTAGTCCTGCAGTCCATGTTTATCATGCCTGGCTTCTATAAATGCATACAATAAGGATGAGCATGGGATAGCAGTGGTGGCTCCTGCTCGAGTTTGTTGAGGATGGAGGCAGTGAAATGAACATGCCAGATTGGAGGCTGCATTTACTGATAGGGATAGTGGAATTTCCTCCTACTTTTTTATTTGTAGAAGTCAACGCTTCCCTGTCCCCTGCCTTTTTGGCAGCAACAGTGAGCTAACTCAGTCCAAATTGGTGAATTTTAAGCCATGACACAGATCTCTGTGAAATTTCAGTCCTAGAGAATGATCAAACATTTATGTGATTGATGAACGTTTAAAGTAGTTTAAAGGACCAGGTGCAGTGGCTCACACCTATAATCCTAGCATTCTGGGAGGCCAAGGTGGGTGGATCGCCTCAGCTCACAAGTTCGAGACCAGCTTGAGACAGAGCGAGACCCTGTCTCTAAAAGTAGAGGCGGGTGCCTATAGTCTTAGCTACTTGGGAGGCTGAGGCAAGAGGATCACTTGAACCCAAGAGTTTGAGGATGCTGTGAGCTACGATGCCATGGCACTCTACCAGAGGTGACAAAGTGAGACTCTGTCGCAAAAAATATATATAAAAATAAATAAATAAATAACGTAGTTTAAAGAACAGCCCTAGTCATCCCTTGGGATTAGCTCCAGGTATCTCTCTCTGGGAGATATAATGATTATGGGCGTAAGCCACCACCCCTGGCCTATTTCCATGCTTTAATAGGGGGAAACTTCTCACTGTCTGACAAGGGTGACATTAAGATGTCAGCTGGGCAGGGCTCTCTTCTGAAAGCTCTGGTGGAAAATTCTGGCAGATTTCTTTTTTTTCTTGGGACATTCTCACTATATCCCCCTCAGTAGAGTGCCATAGCATCACAGCTCACAGCAACCTCAAACTCTTGGGTTTAAGCGATTCTCTTCCAAGTAGCTGGGACTACTGGCACCCGCGACAATGCTCGGCTATTTTTTTGTTGCAGTTGTTCAGGCTGGTCCAGGCTGGGTTCAAACCCACCACCTTCAGTGTATGTGGCTGGTGCTGTAACCACTGTGCTATGGGCGCTGAGTAAACTCTAGCAGATTTCATTACTTTAGGTTGTAGGTCTGCGGCTTCTGTTTTCTTCCTGGACACTGGCTGGTATAATATAATACTCAGCTCCTACAGGCTACTCTCAGTCCCTGGCCCTGCCACTTCTCAGCCACAGAGTACTTCCCTTAAGGCAAAGCTGTCATGCTTAGAATCACACTCACCTCTTTGCTACCAGTTGGAGAAAACTGATTGGTAACCTTAATTACACTGCAATGCAAAACCCTTTTGCTATTTAACAATCATGAAGGTAATATCAGTGGGAATCATGGGGCCCATCTAGAATTAGCTGCTGGATTAGGAGTTCATTTAAGAAAAGGAGCACTGTCTTACGAACACTTTCATCCTAGCTCCTAACATACCTTAGCAGATTGTAAATATCCAGAGTGTGTCTGTTGAGTGAATGAGATTCTAGGATAAAAAGTGTAAACAGAGTTTGAAATCAGTGATCCTGTGTAAGGATCAGGAACCTTGGCACAAAGAACAAGGCAGCTGCCCATTGAGATTCTTATGGCAAAAGATTTGTAAAATCCAGTAAAATGACAGTAGGAATTGGGAGAAAAACTTGAAAACCCTAACTGATTATGAAATACATGTTTTAGTTGAGCTAGCTTACACATTAACTTCGTTATAATTTTTTGTTTTTCTAGGAAATAGAGCACTTAGACTTCAGACGAGTGGAGAGGCAGATGCAGCTGGAAAAGTGGGTCTGGAAGAGCTAGTTCATTGTGCAGCTGGTCAAATGGAGCTTCATGAGAGATCCGACATTTCTGAGCAAGTTGGGGGAAATTGTGAAATTATAAATGAACTAGTTGCTGCCTCTACCCAAAAAGGACAGATGAAGAAGAAAAGGCTGAGTGAGCTGGGGATCACACAGGCTGATGACAACCTCATGTCACAGGAGATGTTTGTCAGAATTGTGGGGAATCAGTTCAAGTGGAATGGGAAAGGCAGTTTTGGAACATTTCTTTTCTGATCACAATGATGTCAATAGACAGCAAAATATTGGATTTTGCACACGCTGTCCTGGGAATCATTGCTGCCATTGTAGTCTGCTTCATGTACTTGATTGGGCTTGAGTGAAATGTAGACTTATTGCTATTTGCAGGTGTTGCACACAGAGTACTCCTTCTTTATAAGAAAGATCATAAAAATACATGAGATAGAAAATATATGGAGATTTCTTACCCGAGCCTTGCTTTCTTAAACACAGTTCTCTCATATTACACCTGTTAGTAACTTTGTAGTATAATTACACTTCAGCGCTTCAGCGAGGAGGAGGTGAGGCAGAGAATGCAGGCCAGTGGTCACAAATGCAGCAGGCATTACACCTGCAGTGTTCTTTTTAGAGTTGTCTGTTCCTCCTGATTACAACAGGTCTGGTTTCCATGCTTATTTGCACAATACTTATCTTAAGTTTTTGTGATTGGGAAGTTATCTGCCTCATCAGATTTATTATTGAGGAT
>CAUYRH010029215.1:0-18368 GCA_963574655.1 Perodicticus potto | reverse complement strand
ACCATAATTCAACTCTCTCACACTCATTTTTTTTAAACTTTTCACCACACTTTCAACTTTTCAAACAGACTAAAGTGACTCAGGTTTTAAATATATATATATATATATATTTTTTTTTTTTTTTTTTTTTTTTTGTAGAGACAGAGTCTCACTTTGTTACCCTCGGGTAGAGCGCTGTGGTGTCACAGCTCACAGCAACCTCCAACTCCTGGGCTTAGGCAATTCTCTTGCCTCAGCCTCCCTAGTAGCTGGGACTACAGGCGCCCGCCACAACGCCCGGCTATTTTTTTGTTGCAGTTTGGCCGGGGCCGGGTTTGAACCCGCCACTCTCGGTATATGGGGCTGGTGCCCTACCCACTGGGCCACAGGCGCCGCCCTCACTCATCTCTTAAAACCTACCTAAACACTCCCGTCTAACACGCTGTCCTGCAAACTTCCACTCATGGCAGGGGAGACGTGCCCGGCAATGCAGAATGTTACTTTGCGTACATGCGTCCACCTCATTTTCAGAAACTGGGAGATTACCCCAAGCCACACTTCCTCCTCACACGTCTGACTTAAAAGCCCACAACTAAGGAGCCAAACTCTTGGCAGAGGAGAGCAGACCTCTTTTTAAATAGAAGTAGTCCTTAGCCAGGTGTTCTTAGCGGGTGCCTGGAGTCCCAGCTACTTGGGAGGCAGAGGCAAGAGAATCGCTTAAGCCCAAGAGTTGGCAGTAGCTGCGAGCTGTGACACCACAGCACCCTGCCCAGGGCGACATAGTGAGACTGTGTCTGAAAAAGAAAAAAAAGAAGTAGGCCTGACAGGATCAGTGGTATCAGTTCTAAGTATAAATTAGGCTTTTGACCTTTCCGCCTTTCCCTGGAGCCATCATCCTGTTCGGCCTTGCGAGCCCATTTCTGTGTCTGCCATGAGACTGTAAGGATGGAACAGCTGATCCTGGGTTTCTCACCTCCAGGCTCGGGGCTGGAATGCACAGCTGGGTAGGGGGACAGGCAGCCCAGAGCGGTGGGGTGCTTGGTGGGCAGCCATTCATTGTTGAGCCCTAGGTTGTCCCAAGTCAGGGAGCAGTTTCCTTCTGTCCCCATGTCCCCTCTGTGCACCCAGTCATCTCCTAGCTAACCTGGGCCCTTCTGGTACATCACTGCCTTAGGGGTCACATTGTCCTGACGCTGTCCCAGATGGTGCAGGACAGGAAGCAGAAACACTTGGACGGATGTTTTAGAGACCACCTCACAATTCCTGGGGCAATGTGATTTCAGATATGCTGTGCAGGGATTTTACAGTGGACCCCTATGCACACATGTACTTGTTAGGCCATTATGAGGGGAATAGTGGCTCTGCCCTACCCTGTCCCCAGGGGTGACTTCTCTGAGTGGTCAGTGTGAAGAGTCACCAGATTTATCTGTCTGCCAAGCTATGTGGCTGAGAACACCCACTGACTAAAGCCAGGTCTTCCAATCTAGCTAGGATCAGTATAAACCTCTACTTTGGTCTCCTGTCTACTAACTTTTTCTGTCTCAGAAACCCAACCTGAGTGAAGAAAGGGAGTATTATCTGAACTCCCAGTTCCATGCGCTTGCATTTTGATCAAAAAACACCACTGCCATCAGCAGAGTGGACAGGCAAGGCCTCTGGGCCCCTGCTGCCTGTGGCTGTGCCCCTGTCTGTGAAGCCTTCAGGAGGCCTGACAAGCCTCAGAGTCCCCAGTCGGTCTGCCCTGCTTCCTGTCCCTCTCCTCCTTCTGAAGATGTGGCTTTGTTCCCTGGTCCTGCAAAGGCTAATGGCAGAGGTGATGGGGAGTCAGGAGCCCAGGGCTGAGCCTGTGCTGTCTGACTCAGAGCTGTGTGACCTTGGGCAGATTAGCCCTTCTCTGTGGGCTTCCTTCGTGGTAAATAGAAGGATCTGGGCTGGAGACCCCATGCCTAATCTTTGAAGGCCTTTTCCATCCTGGACACCGAGTCTCCTGAAGCCTGAAGTTGTACAGTTTCTGCCTCTCCACACAATTCCTACAAAGCAGAGAGCCCTGGCAGGGGAGGAGGGGTGGGAGGAGAAAGGGGCTCTCAGAACTTTTCAGCCCTTCCCAGCTGGGAGATGTCAGGCTGGACCTCCCTCCTCAGGCTGAGCTCTCCAGCTGCTGCCCTGCCTCTGCGACAGATCGGCTGCCTTGCCCCTCACCTGGCCCCATCCATCTTACACACCCTCTGGCTCCCCCATCCTGACCTTCCCCAGCTCCCAGGGACAGTTGAGGCAAGGGCTGGGCTAGCAGAGTCAGGAGGATCCTGGGAGGCCACCTGGGTTAGCCACACTCCAGGATTTCTCTGCCCCTCCCTCTTCCCCTCCCCTCCCCCCATAACCCAGTCCTAAAAGCAAAGGAATGTTCTGGAGTTTGGGAAGGATGGGGGCCCAGAGGAGGGAGGAAGGGGAGGAAGCAGCTTCGTCCTGTCAGTGTCTGAGCTCTAAATAGAACAGAGTAGCTGGGCTTGGGGGAATGAAAATAAACAGCCCCTCCAAGCAGCCCTGCATAGCCATTACTGGATTTTCCCTCTGGTCCTTTAGCTCAGGGCCATTTCCCTCCTCTCTCCTACCTGGCTCTCCAGCTGCTCCCAGGGAGGCTGGGGCAGCCTCCACCTCACCGGTGATGAGGCCGCCCTCCAGGCTGTGTGGCTTCTGTGAACTAGCCTGCCCTCTCTGGGCTTTGGTGAGTGGAGTAGCCAGCAGTCGCTGGATGGCTTGGAGGGACAGGGATCCAGAGGTGGCTGCAACTTCTCCCTCAGGAAAGGGTTCTTATCATCTGTGGGATAAACTTAGAAAAATTCTCTCCCTTGAAAAATATGACCCCAAATTTAGAGGTCACTTTATGGTTAGGTTCAAATCACCTTGGTTTGCCCATGCCTTTGGGGGAAATTCTTAGGCTCACCCCCAGAACTAGGGATTGCCATTTCCTTGGGGTTCAGGAGTAGCTGGGTTCATGCACATGTGCTGAATAACCCCATGGGTCCTAGACCCACTGGGGGCTGAATTATATGTGCCTTCTTTGGAGCTCAGGAAGACGCCTATCTAGTGTGTTTGGTCCAACAAGAACTCAACTACTGACCCCAAGAGGGCTCTGATCTCTGCCCAATGCCCTCCCTGGGACATGAGACCATGGACTCTAACATTTGGCACAAGAGGGAGCCCTAAGTGCAGGGGTTCTCCCAGGCCCCACGGTGAACCCCTGCAAGCTGAGCTGGCTGCCTCCAGCCCCTGGGTAGGTAGATGAGAAGAGTCTGCTTCTGCTGTGTCCTCACTTCAGATGGTGGAGGCCTGGGACCCACGTGGGGTTGAGTAGCTGAGACCCACGCTGTGACACTGGGCAGTGCAGGGTGTGCTTGGGGCCTCCTGGTTGCCCCAGCCTTCTCTGTCTCAGCCTCTCCCCTCTTTTCTTTCCTTCTTTCTCTCTGCTCTTTCCCCTCCCCCTCCTCTCTCTCACAAAAGCTCTCTGTACACAGCCACTTCCTCTGGCTGCTGTCTCAGAGCCCAGACCTTATGAGAACCATATGGGGGAAAGAGGGTGGACAAAGGGGTGGGGGCCGGCTTGGGCCTGCCCTGCAGCCAGCACCCTCCCACTACCACAGGCCATGTGTTTGGCAATGAGCCCTCTGTGCCCCATACTCCCCTAATTGGATCTTGACACCCCCACCCCTCATGCTGTGAGATGAACCCCTTCAGCAGCTGGAGGGCCATCCAGAGGGAGATCTGTGCTCAAGAACCCCTGCCCCAAGCCCATCTTCCTCACCTCCCCCCCAAGATCCCCACACTTCCAGCAGCAGGGCCCAGCCAGTGCTAGGCAGCCTGTGGCAAATAGCCCCTGGTCTCCTGGTGGGCAGCCTGCACGGTTAGCAAGCCCCCTGGAATGGGAGGCTGAGCAGGCTGAGGATTGGCTGCCAGGGTGGAATATGGAGTATCTTGTCCCGTGCCTGCCCCTCCTGGAATGTTCCTAGGTCCAAAGGGCTTGGAGTTTTGTAAAGCACCTTCTGTGTGCTGGGGGTCCCAAGTCCAGCCAGGTGAACGGCAAGGCCCTCTCCTGAAGGAACGCTAATCCTGCCCTGGTCAGCTGTGTGACTAGTGGCAGGCGCCTTCCCTTGGAGGTCTCAGAGGGAAGAAGTGGCTAGCCTCTAGGTCTCTTCTTTTTTTTTTTTTTTTGAGACAGAGCCTCAAGCTGTCACCCTGGATAGAGTGCTGTGGCATCCCAGCTCACAGCAACCTCCTCCTGGGCTCAAGCGAGTCTCCTGCCTCCGCCTCCCAAGTAGCTGGGACCACAGGCGCCCGCCACAACGCCTGGCCATTTTTTGGTTGCGGCCGTCATTGTTGTTTGGCGGGCCTGGGCTGGATTCGAACCCGCCAGCTCAGGTATACATGGCTGGCACCTTAGCCCGTTGAGCCACAGGCGCCGAGCCTCTAGGTCTCTTCTTAATGCAGATGTTCTAGGAATTTATGACCCTGGCATCTTCTCCAGGGCCTGCTAAGATGTTCAAGGAGGTCCTTGTAGGAGATCTTCTGGAATTCCTTATTCTTCCCCCTCACCCAGAGCTGAGAACCAGCGGCTGCTGCCATTCCCACACCCAGGCTCCCCTGACTTAAGCTGCCCACCAGTGGGCCCTTCCCCTCAGGGAGGTCATCACAGGCTCTGTACGGGAGCAGTAGTGCCACAGCTGCCCTGCAGACCAGCAGCCTGCCTGGGGGGTGGGGTGGGACAGACACAGCAGGAAGGAAGCCAAGAGCTCTGCTGTCCTGGAAAACTGCAAATGAAAATCTGCTGGAGAGGAAAACGCCAAGGGTGGGGGAGAGGGGGTTATGCAGTCTACAAAAACAGAAGGCAGAGCCGAGATAAGGGGCAGAGCTGGCTGCAGGCTGTGTCTCTGCAGAGGCTCCCATAGGCAGGGGACCCACTTGTGGGCCTGAACAGTCCCCAGCACTCAGAGTCTGCCAGGCTCCCTAAGGTGAAACCTTGAGTCTCCCTTGAAGACTCATGGGATTGGCACCTGGGAGTCCATTCTAGAGAAAGAAAGGGGTCCTCAGTGGGAGCAAAGGGAAGATGGGGAGGGAAGAGAAACCACAATTTAAAAACAATGACTCAAGTCCTGTTGTTTTCACCAAGTGACAAGCTAAAAGGTGACAGGGAACGTTTATGTGGGTGGTGGGATAAAAAAAAGGAGAACATGAAGGAGAGGTTTGGGGGGGCAGGTTGACCATTCGTGTAGGGAGGCTTTGACCTTTAGCTGAGCTGCCAGGCTGATGCTATGACAGCCCCTTCCTTCCCAGCTGTGGGGGCCCAGAAAGCAGCACCCTAAGACTGGTGCCGTGACATGCTGAGAGGCCTTAGAAACTGCCTCAGGACCAAGATCCCACTGACCTTGTCCTGTCTCAGAGAGGAGAGGCTCTACCTGGAATTCCCGAACATGATTGAGTAAAACTTCTGTCCCAAAGAAATGCAGTTGTGTGAAGGACACAACTACAAGTCAGACTTCACCTTACAGATACAAACATTATAAACTAATTATATGCACCCTGACACTAATCTGGGGGAAAAAAGAAATGCAACTGTCTTAACACCCCCCTCCCTAGTCGAAAAACCAGGAAAGAGCAGCCCTGGAGAAGAGAAGGCTCTGGGAGTAGTCACCACGCCCAGGCATGCCCAGGTGGACTTTAAGTCTTCCCGGCGTGGCTCCGGCCTGTAATCCCAGCACTTTGGGAGGCCCACGTGGGTCAATCGCTTGCACTCAGGAGTTCCAGATCAGCTTGAGCAAGATTGAGATCTGTCTCTACTAAAAATAGAAAAACCAGCCATGCGTGGCAAGGGCCTGTAGTCCCAACTACTCAGGAGGCTGAGGCAGGAGGATCACTTGACCCTAAGAGTTTGAGGTTGCTGTGAGCTATGATGCCATGTCACTGTACCCAGAGCACCAAAGTCAGACTCTGTCTCAAAAACCAAACAAACAAATCCCCCTCCAAAAAAAAAAAAAAAAAAAACCCTCTACTCTTCCATTATCTGAGGGACTTGATCTGCAAAATCAACTTTTGTTCCTGGACAGCTCTGATGACACTCACAATCCTACCTGCCTCCCACATCTCTCCCCTATGAAAAGAGCGTTTAAAACTCAACCACCTGGGGCTGCGTCTGTGGCTGAGTGAGTAGGGTGCTGACCCCATATACTGAGGGTAGCGGGTTCAAACCCGGCCCTGCCCAAACTGCAACAAAAAAAATAGCCAAGCATTGTGGCAGGCACCTATAGTCCCAGCTACTTGGGAGGCTGAGGCAAGAGACTCATGTAAGCCTAAGAGCTGGAGGTTGCTGTAAGCTGTGACACCACAGCACTCTACCGAGGGCCACAAAGTGAAACTGTCTCTAAAACTCAACCACCTGGCCCCTCTTTGAGTTTATATTTTGTATGACTCTTGTGCACATGTGTGCATGTGATAGAAATACATGTGTTAAGCTTTTCTCTTGTTAACCTGCTTTGGGTTACAGGGTTATTGGCCATGACCCTTTGTGGTACAGAGGAAAGGGATCACCCCCTTTTTGATCCTACACAGACCTTGCTTCCCCCTTTCTTCAAGATGCATTCTAGGGTAGGGGCAAGTGTAGGGACTGAGCCCTGAAAGAAAGCACCCATTCTTTCTTCAGAAGTCAGCCCGGAGTGGGAACATTAGGGCAGGAGTATGTGGCTGTGGGGGTGTGATGGGTAAAATTAAGAAATATGTCTGGGTGGGTGGCGCCTGTGGCTCAGTGAATAGGGCACCAACCCAATATACTGAGGCAGGTTCAAACCTGGCATCGGCAGAACTGCAACAACAAAAAAATAGCTGGGCGTTGTGGCGGGCGCCTGTAGTCCCAGCTACTCAGGAGGCTGAGGCAAGAGAATCACCTAAGCCCAGGAGCTGGAGGTTGCTGTGAGCTGTGTGACGCCACGGCACTCTACTAAGGGTGATAGAGTGAGACTCTGTCTCTACAAAAAAAAAAGGAAGTATGTCTGTGACTGAGGATTTTCTTACATTCCAAGGTGCAGGTGGGGGCTTCTCTGGCCTGCCCTGCTGTCTTCCCCAGAGGCACACACTGCCAGACATGGGGGAAAGTTCCTTTGTAAGGCATCCTAAAGGAGCGAGGAGGGGGTGTCAATGGCCTAGGAGGAAAGGGGAGTTATTCTCTGGGGAGGCGCTGGGATGCAGAGGTGAGCTAAGAGTCACCTTTGCTGCCACCTGGTCACAATATATTCTCACCAACATTTGGCCACACTCTTTCCTTGGAGTGGCGTCAGTGGGAATTAGCCATGGCTGGAAAGCATTAGTTGCCAAATCATTCTAAGATGTACTGCAAAACCACCTTTCTACCCCCTCTTCTGCCTTTGGTATGTTAGGATTCCGTAACTCTGACACACAGACAGTGTGTTCCACATGTGTGCGTGAGCTCAGACACAGAGCATGTGCGTGCTGGCACACACAAGCATATATGCACGGCTCTCAGAGCTGAATTATCTTCATGCAGCTCAGACTCACACAGACACAGGCCCCATTAGTCCACCCAGCAAGCATTTTTTTCCTCCACCACTGAGTGGTCTGGGGAATGCCCAGGCTTTCTGGGCCCCTTAAACACCAGCGGACACTTAGAGAGACCTGGCCATTGCCATAGCCCCAAGTGGTAGGGAGATGGCAGAGAGAAGTGCTGCCCCCATCCCGAGGCGCGCAGTCCCGTCCCAGTGGGGAACATGCAGGCCAGGCCACCAGCGTCAGAGGCTGACCAGTGCGTCCTGTCAGGAAGCGGGCAGCCTCTGAACTCACCCAACCAGAGGCGTTACTGTATTGTTCTGGACACAATCAAATAGACTGCGCCAGCCCAACTCCGGGCAAGGGGCGGTGGAGAAACGGTCGCCACTGGGGTCAGGAGGACAGGGAAAGGGAAGTGGCTTTTAGGCTTGATTTGGGACAGGGAAGGAAGGGGATGGCCCGGCCCTCAAGTCCAAGGCATGCGGTGGAGCTCGGAGCACGTGGTAGGCGCAGGAAATCTCTGCAGTGGGGAGGGGTCGCCAGTGTTCGTGCGGTTGGTGGTACTTGAACCCACCTCCCTTGGAGGCGGCTTGGGGTAGCCCGGCTGGTCGTCAGCAAAGCACGGGCTTACTAAGGCTCTGCCTGAGAGGAGAGTCCCGGAAGGAGGCCAGGGTGCACCCGTCCGCCCAGCCAATTTCTTTCTTTGCAATCTTTGCTCTTCGTCAATCGAAAAGCAGCCAAAACTAGAGTCACTTCCCAGGAGGCAAGGAAGAGGCAGGGACGCGGGACCCCGCAGGGAGCTCACTACACGAACGCACGCCTCGGGAGAGAGGCCGTGGAGGGATAGGGACGCAGGGTCTCCTGCAGATCAGAAGCGCCCACATTTCAAGTGCAGACTTTTCCGAGCCCACCCTCCAGCTGCCTAATGGAGACGGGCTGGCAGCGGGGCTGGCAAGCTCGGAATACGGATGGGGTGCCCCCAACCGCAGGGGCCGGGCCGCCGGGTAAATACGGGAGACTCCTATCTGACCCGGATAGCGTTCTCTGGGCCGTGGGAGACCATCTGTCCCGAGCCGTGCCCCCCCCACACTCCCGAGGCCCCTGAAGCCCGCAGCACTAGGCTAAGCTGTGCAGTGAGGGGCGCCCGCGGCGCCCTCCCTCCAAGCCCCTTCCTCCCTGGACGCTCCGGGAGCCTCGGGCTTTCCCCTGCTCCCCAAGCCTCCTTATGGACGCCAGTCCTGGAGTGTCCGAAGTGGTAGGCTCCCTCCCGACCCACCTTCCCGCTCCTCAGCACCCCCCGTCTTGCCTCCGTTCGTCCCGCCAGGAAGGGTACTCACAGGGTGACGGTGCCATTAGGCAGAAGGCCGGGCTCAGGAGGCTCCGGGAGGTCCCCGCCGGCGCACACCACCCTCCTGCGCGCCGGGTTGGGGGCGCTGCTGCTCAGTCCCTTGGGCCGCTCCCCCGAGCACTTGCAGCTGCGGATGGGCACCGGACAGCCGGGCGCCCCCCGAGTCTCGGGCGCCAGGAGCAGCAGCAGCCACGGCAGCAGCAGCAGGCGCCCGGGCGCTCCCCGCATCCTGCGTCCCCCGGCGCCCATCAACCCATCGCCCCGCGGGGACCCACAGCGCTGGGGCCCGGCTGCGCGCCGGCCGGAGAGACCCGGGCGTGCTGGAGGCGTGCTCAGCGGGGGCCCAGGGCTCCCGAGGGCGGGGCGGGGGGCCCTGGGCGGAGGCAAGCCCCGGGGTCCCCGCCGCCGCGCCCCGGGGGCATGTCCGGAGAGTGCCCCGGCCGGGAGGACGCGGGCGCCGCTGTCAGCGCTGCGCAGGCGGCCCCCGGCGGCGCGGCCCAAGGCTCAGCGCTGTGCTGGCGGGCCGGAGGGGCCCGACCCCTCCGAGTCCCCTGCTCGCTCGGCGCCGGGCTGGGACCTAGCGGATCGCACCCGGCTCCTGCCCCCGCCGCCGCCGCCGCTCCGTGCCATGGATGGAGGCAGCTCGGCTCCGCGCAGCTCCCGCCGCCGCCCGCCCTCCCCGCACCGCCCAGGCCTTCCGCGAGGCCCTAGCGCCTCCCGATGCGAAGCCAGGCCTGGGCCCTCTGCGGAGAGGGGCCCCCACGTCCCCTGCAGCCTGCCTCAACCAAGACTCCTTTCTGCCTCTCCCTTCTGCCTCGGGCCAGGACCCTTCCTCTCCACAAGCCACCTCAGACCTCTAAACTAAGCATCGTCACCTTTTCACACCCCACCCCGCCTTTGCTCATCTAGCCCACGGCCCACGCTGCTGGGGCTCTCAGTGACCAGCGGGCTTGGCCAGAGACGGCCCGTGAGCCATGTTTCTGGTTGAACTTTGCGCTCCGCTCTGTGTTTTCCTTTGACCCGGGCAAGATGGGCCAGTCTGGAAGTCCGCTCGTTCTCCAGCGCCTGCCTGCCCTCAAGCTCCGGGCTGAAGCCCCGCAGGAGGGTACAAGCCTGAGACCAAGGAGGCGGCAGACCTTCAACTGCTGCTGGTGACCTCGCCCAGCGGGAAGTGCATGTCATTCGGCCAAGGAGAGGTCAAAGGCCGGGCAGACAAGGCCGTCTGGCCTCCTACCTTTTCCACAACCCTAATTGTGGTGGGGTTGGGGGGGCAGTGAGTGGGAAAAGGAGGAGGGAGAGCAGGGCTCAGTGGGAGGGTGCGGAGGGGGCACTGCGCCGGTAGGTGACCCCGGGTCAGAACGGGCCCTGGCTGCTCCTAGGTGTATAAATTGAATGTAAATTGTGGCCTGAGCATGCGAATGGGAGAGCGGAGTGCTTGGTTTCCAAAGTCAGAGGACTGGTGGCTTTGGCAGATTTTGACAAGGGAGAAGGACCATACAAGCTCCCTGTGGTGTTAGATGAACTGCAAACTCAGAGATTGTGGCTGGAGACAGGGAGAAGGGAAGGGCCCAGGTGTCCTCAGTTCCCCCACAAAGGCTGATCTTTTTGCGGCTTAATAGAGCTGCCAGCGTTGGGGCAGGACTTCTGTCCGGTCCTTCACTGTGCCACCAAGTGCCTCAGGTGAGCAACACCCTTCTTTGGTGACGCTGGCCCTGCTGGTGTGTGTGGTGCCTTTTCCAAGCCCCCTCTGGTCAGCCACCGCCCACCGCCACCCACAGGGCAGTGGCTTGTCTCCCCTGTCCACTGGTGGCAGACATTGGCCTCTTCACTTTCCCTCCCTGGCTCCACAGATCTCTCCCAGTTGCAGGCTCTCGTTCCTTGAACTTCCAAAGATAAATAAATAGTGATTGCAAGTGGAGGAAGGCAGAAGGGAATGGATTCCCAGGGCAGGAGCCTGGCAGACAGGCAGGCTGAGGCTGCATTCCTCAGGAAAGGGTGAGAGGCAGCCGCAGTGGACAGGCAGGGCTGTGCAGGACATTCACAGACAAGGAAAACTCAGACAGAGGAGGAAAAGAGGCCTCTGGCCTGGGTCACACAGCTTTCTGTGATTTCCTCTTGGTAAATGAAGACACTCAAAGTCTGGAAAGGAATTCTACTGTAACACCCACTCTCTGAGGCTGAATGGAGGCCAAAGGCCATTTAGTGAGACCAAGCTTCTCTGCTGCTGGGAATGAGGTGCCTGGAGGAGACATTTACAAAACCCTGTCTTGTCCTGAGCGTCAGCACATTTGGCTTCTGTACCCACCCAGAGAGCTGAATGGGATGGGGACTGTTTTCCTATTTTGTAGGTACAGATGAGGAAACTGAGTCATTTTGAGGTAATACCCTGAAGACCAGGGTGGGAACTGACCTTCTGGTTTGTCAGTGCCCTTCCCATGGAAGCTCCCCTCATCTCTACTCAGAGGTGCGGGAGGAGTGAAGGAGTTGCCCACATCAAATCCTTTTGTTTTGACTGGCATGGCAGTTCATGCCTGTAATCTTAGCACTCTGGGAGGCTCAGGCAGGAGGATCACTTGAGTTCAGGAGTTTGAGGCCAGCCTGAAACCTCTGTCTGTACTAAAAAAGCCAAACCCCAGCCGGGGGGTGGGGGGGAAAGTGGCTCATGCCTGTAATCCCAGCACTTTGGGAGGACAAGGCAGATGGATTGCCTGAGCTCAGGAGTTCCAGACCAGCCTGAGTAAGAGCGAGACTCCATCTCTAAAAATAGCCCGGCATTGTGGCAGGCACCTGTAGTCCCACCTACTGGGGAGTCTGAGGCAAGAGAATCGCTTAAGCCCAGGAGTTTGAGGTTGCTGTGAGCTGTGACACCACAGTACTCTACCCAGAGTGACAAAGTGAGACTGTCTCAAAAAATAAATAAATAAATAAATAAAATGAAGAGCCAGATCCCAAGACCCCCATCTGTACTAAAATAGAAAAATTAGCCAGGCGCACCTGTAGTTCCTGCTACTCAGGAGGCTGAGGCAGGAGGATTGCTTGAGCCCAGGGGTTTGAAGTTGCTGTGAGCTAGGCTAAGGCCGTGGTACTCTAGCCTGGGAGACACGGAGACTCTGTCTAACAAAAAAAAAACCTTTTTCTTTTGAGATTTGTTTGAGATAGAAGGATGACTGGAATTTAGTTCTCTACCTCAGAAAATCTGGTCAGGGAGTCTGATCAATTAAATAATCCTCCATAGGAGATGATAAGCTCTGCAGGGGAGATTGGGTTAAGATAGCATGTTCACAGGAGGCTGAATTAATTTTGACTGGAGCAAGGGAGAACGGGCTTTTCAAAACTTTCAGTTGAAATAGCCGGGCATTGTGGCGGGCGCCTGTAGTCCCAGCTACTCGGAGGCTGAGGCAAGAGAATCGCCTAAGCCCAGGAGTTGGAGGTTACTGTGAGCTGTGTGATGCCACAGCACTCTACAGAGGGCAATAAAGTGAGACTCTATCTCTACAAAAAAAAAAAGTTTCAGTTGAAATCTGGATCAGGGATGTAATCCACCTGACTCTATTAGGCCTTATCTTAAGGGCCTGGGGGCACCTATCTGCCATCTCCCTCTCAAAAGAGATTTGCCTTTGCTGGCTGCTGGCTGATGTCTGATGTCTGAAACGGGGTAGACCAGAGCTTCTCAGGCAGTATATCTACTGAGTGCTACAATAATTATGTGCTGGGCATGTCTTGAGTACACTTTACTCAAGAATTACCTTCTTTAGTCCTTACAACAGGTTGAGGACAGTTGTTTTAGTAGACAGGGTGTCATTTACCCACATATACACAGCTAGTAAATAATAGAACCAAGATTTGAACCCAGGAACTCTTGGCACCAGACCAGAGTCCAGGTTTTTAATGGCTATACTCTATCATTTTTAGGGAGCAGAAGAGAAACTAAACAATTCTCAACAGAGCTTCACTTCCCTTTGAAGTTTTCTCACTTTGATTTCTGGCCGTATCTGAGCTGAACTCTTAAAGGTATCCACGCCCATAGTCGGTGGTGGAGACAGGCCCCTTTCACTAACTTTCCTGACAGAGTCAGGTGGGAACTTTCCCGAGAAGCTCCACTACTGAGCTGGGAGAGAGGAGAGGTGGATAAAGAGTTTGTGAAGACGATAAGCCCCGTGTCAGAGGCTGCAGTGGCTGAGGTTTTCCCAGCGCCAGGCCCTGTTCTCTTCTGAGGTCTGTCTGAGGGCCTTGCCCAGGCTGCATGTCTTTTAATTTTTAGGTTTTCTAACCCTCTTCTGTGCCTGGTGGCCCTTAAGAGGCAGGATCCTAATAACGGAGTCAGGAGTTAAGAGTTCAGCTCAGGTAGGGCCGGGTCAACAGTGGTTAGACAATGGCCCCATAAATGGATCCATGATGCAAATCTGACATTTCCCCAGGTTTCATTACCCAGAATGACAAGGGGGAGGCACAGAGCTGTGACCTCCCACTGGGCAGTCCTCTGAGCTCTAGTCCCTGCTCAGCACCTCCCTGTGCAGACAGTGCCCAGATGCCCCGTCCTGGTGGAGCATCACACTGGATGTTCATGACCCAGAGAAATTCAGGCCTCAACCAGAAGGAATGAGCCCTTTTAGAGCTCACTCTCCAGCTCCCCTCCCCTTCCCAGAGGCCAGGTGGTGGGGCTGAAAATCCAGCCCTCTAGTCACTTGGTCCACACAGACACACAACTCTCATCATCATCACAACCCTCTGAAGTAGATGCCATCTTTTATTCCCCTGTGTCACAAGTGAGAAAACCAAGGAAACCAAGGTCTAGGTAATTAAGTGACTTGCCCAAAGTCACATGATCAGTGCGCTGGAGTGCCGGGATTTGAATCCAGTATCTGAGCCCATGATCTTAGCCACTGAGCTGACACTGCAGTAAGTCTTCCTCCTCCCCTGGAAGAATGTTAGTAGACTTCACTCAAAGGATGAGTTGGACTTTAAAAGATTATGACCTTTCCTGCAGGAATGTCTAAATCACACACCGGTAACCTTGTATGTGGTGGAATCCAATCACCAGAGAGAAGCCATCGCAGGCCCAAATAATTATCTGAGTAACTTCCCACAATTCTGATTCATTCCTTCTGGTTGAGGCCTGAGCTTTTCTGGGTCATGAACATCCAGTGTGATGCTCCAACAGGATGGAGCAGCCGGGCGCAGTCCGCACAGGGAGGTCACAGCTCTGTGCCTTCCCCTTGTCATTCTGGGCAATGGGACTGTTTGCATCATGGATCCATTTATGGGGTCATTATCTCACCACTGTTGACCCGGCCCTACCTGAGCTGGACTCTTAACTCCTCACCCCGTTATTAGAATCCTACCTCTGAAGGGCAACAAGGCATAGAAGAGGGTTAGAAAACATAAGAATTAAAGGCAAACAGCCTGAGCAGGGCGCTCAGACAAACCTCAGAAGAGAACGGGGCCTGGTGCTGGGAAAACCTCAGCCACTGCAGGTGGCTCCTGAACAGTGAGATTTACAGAGGTTGGTGAGCACATCAAGGCGCCAGGGGCAGGGTGCCCAGAGAGGGCGTGGATGCTGTGTGTCCCTTCTGCACCCCCCAATACACTGCTCTATATAGCTTATCCATTTGGCTGTTCCTGAGTTGTATCCTTTATAATGTACCTGGGCAAATGTACCATTCTAGAAAATTACCTAACCTGAGAAGGCGGGTGTGGAAACCCCTGGTTCCTAGCCAGTCTGTCAGAAGCACAGAGAAGTACAGATGGCCTGGGACATGCGAGTGTTTGGCAGTTGCCAGGGAGGCAGTCTTGTGCAACTTTTCCTCTTGTGGGGTCCGCAGTAAACTCCAAGCAGCTAGCACCTGAATTGAATTTAATTGTAGGAGAAAAAACAAAAAGGAAAAAAAAAAGAATTTAATTGTAGGACACCCGGTTGGCATCGGGAAATTGGAAGACTGGTGTCAGAAAACACCCCAGACTGCACAAGGAAGTCCTCAGTGGATGTTACCTGAGTGCTACTTGCTTTTTGGTGCTGACTTAATTTTGTCTTCTGTTGTAGTTTACTGTTTACATAGTTGACACTCCCACTAAAATGTAAGGCCCAGAAGAGGGGATTCTTTTATTTATTTCTGTGACTCCCAGCTTGTTTTAGTGCCCAACAAATAATTAGGAACATTTATTTAACTCATTTAATGAAGTGTCACTGAGGTCTTAGTAGCATTTACTATGTGTCTGATACTGTTTCAGGCACTAAAGATATAGCAGTGAACCCAAGGAAAGTCTGTGATTTCATGAAGCTAACAAGATAGTAGAGGAGGAAGAGAAATATACAAATAAATAAATACCACCACCTAGGAGGCGTGAGATGAGATTAATGGAGCAAAAGTAAGCAGGACAGGGCGGCGCCTGTGGCTCAGTGAGTAGGGTGCTGGCCCCATATGCCAAGGGTGGCAGGTTCAAACCCAGCCCCAGCCGAACTGCAACATAAAAATAGCTGGACATTGTGGCGGGCGCCTGTAGTCCCAGCTAATCGGGAGGCTGAGGCAAGATAATCGCCTATGTCCAAGAGCTGGAGGTTGCTGTGAGTTGTGACACCACAGCACTCTACTGAGGGAGATAAAGTGAGACTCTGTCTCTAAAAAAAAAAAAGTAAGCAGGGTAGGGCTTGGACAATGATGTGCAGGAAGTCTGTGACCAGGGGACCTTTGAGTGGAGTTCTGAAGAGCTGAGGGAACAGGCCATTTGAGTCTGGGGTCCGGGGAACAACAGGTGGCTTCAAGGTACTGAGAGTACTCAGTGTGTTCATGGAAGACTTAAGGGAAAGTGCAGGGACTCAGAGGGACAGAGCTAAGAGCTGGCATCATGGTGCCCTCTGCCCACAGGTCCAGGCCGGGCAGGACACTGAAGACCAGGGAAAGGACTTTGAATTGTTTTCTGCGTGAGAAGAGATGCCTCAGGAGTCTGGGAAGTGGAACCATCTGCTCTGAATTAGACATAAATGGGCTCTGTGCTTCCTCCATGGGGGGACAGCAGGAGACAGGGGGAAGGCAGAGTCACTCGCCAGTGGAGACCTCACAGCCTCTGGGACAAAGGAGCTGGTGAATGGGGAAGACAGGTGGGAACCTGGAAAGGAGTCCAGCAGGATTTTCCAACATGTAGAGAGCAGGATTATGAGAAACACTTGGCAAGAATGCCCCTAGGTGTTTGGCTGAAGGGTGACAAAGGTGGAATTGCGGAGGCTGAGGCAGGTGGACTGCCTGAGCTCACAGGTTCAAGACCAGCCTGATCAAGAGTGAGACCCAATCTCTGAAAATATCCAGGTGTTGTGGCAGGCACCTGTAGTCCCAGCTATGTGGGAGGCTGAGGCAAGAGAATTGCTTGAGCCCAGGAGTTTGAGGTTGCTGTGAGCTATGATGCCACAGCACTCTATGGAGGGTGACAAAGTGAGACTCAGTCTCAGAAAAGAAAAGGTGGACTTGCCATTTCCCAAGCTGGAGAAGACTTAGGAAGGATGAGATCTGGGGAGGAAATCATGAGTTTGTTCAGTCACTCTGTTGAATAAATAAAGACGTAAGTGACTAATTCAACATTGTGATAAGTGCTGTGAAGGATAGGGGCTTGGAGAGGGTGGGGATGGGGGGTAGAGGGCGCTTACCTTCCACTGGGAAAGGCCTTCTCCAAGGAAGTTATGGCTGAGTTGACCTTCAGGACTGCCAGGCACTAGGCCAGTGGAAAGGGTGCCAGGGTTTCTCTGACCCTGGGCAAGAAAAAGCTTGTTGCGTTAGACCAAGGAGAGAGCCAGTGTTGCTGGAGAGAGTCAGGGGAGAGGGAGGGAGAGAGCAGGTGAGGGTTGGTGGTGTGGCCTCCCCCAGCCAGCCCAAGGGCCCTCTACAGCCCTTGGGCATCTTGGAGCTCAAGGTGAAGTGGGAATCCCTCTTGCCCAGGCTGTTAGGGATAAACCAGGAGGCCTCCCCAACCACAGTCTCACCAGGACACAGAGGGAGGAGGGCCTTTTCTGGGGGTGTGAGGGGGACTGTGCCCATTCAGGGACAGCTTCCCATCTGGTTTCCTGTTCTGGGCCTACATGAGGGGCTGGCTCCATCCATGGCCTTTTGTTCTTGGGGCAGCTAAGAAGATGGGGCTTGTGGCAGGCCAGCTCCTCTCCTGGGCCCCACGAGGGTTAGACACTCAGGTCTCAGGAGGAGGAGCAACTGTGGCCCAGGGAGGAGTGTGTGGGTGTTGGGGGGTGCATGGGAGGTGGAGGAGGAACACGAGGCCAGCACCTCCACACAGGTGTGCCAGAAGGTGGCTTTACGGCACCAGGGGCACAAAGCCAGCATGTTTGGGGTTTGAGCGAACCCTCTGCACACCCTGTATGAGGTTGTTATTTTCTTTCTCAGATGAGGAGGTTGGAGCTCAGAGAAGGTTTTGTGTGGGCACGTGTTGGGTAGGGGTTCCTTTCTGTGCTGTGACAGGGTCACTCAGAGTGGAGGAGCTGGGGTAGTCCTGGCTCCCTGGTGCCCCCTCCACATGCTGCCCATTGCTATGCCCTGGGGTGGGCCAGTGTGATCTGCACCCCTCACACCACGGAAATGAGAGAGCAAAAGCCACTGGGTGAAGACAGTCCCGGGTGCAATTCTAGCAAGGATGAGGGGTAGAGAATGTCCAGGGTGAGCCGGGAGCCTCTGGGGGTCACTCCTGGGGACTGGGCCACATGGGGGCTAATGAGAGTGAGAAGTGAGTGGCAGGTTTGCCTGCTTCCAGCTCTTAACCACTGTCTTTTTTTTTCTTTGTAGAGACAGAGTCTCATTTTATCACCCTTGGTAGAGTGCCGTGGCATCACACAGCTCTGCCACAACGCCTGGCTATTTTTCTGTTTTTGCAGTTCAGCTGAGGCCTGGTTTGAACCCACCACCTTTGGTATATGGGGCTGGAGCCCTACTCGATGAGCCACAGGCGCCACCCTCTTACCACTGTTTTAAAAAGTCATTTTTATCGGCTGGCACGCCTGTACTCCCAGCACTCAGAGGCCAAGGCGGGTAGATTGCCTGACCTCACGAGTGGGAGACTAGTCTGAGCCAGAGCGAAACCCTGTCTCTAAAAATAGCTGGTAGTTGTGGCAGGTGCCTGTAGTCCCAGCTACTCGGGAGGCTGAGGCAAGACAATCGCTAGAGCCCAAGAGTTTGAGGTTGCTGTTAGCTGTGATGCCACAGCACTCTACCAAGGGTGACAAAGTGAGACTGTTTCCAAAAAAAGAAAAAAGTCATTTTTATCAGTGACACACATTGTGGTTAAGAAATGGAATAGTGTGGAAAAGCTCCTGATGGAAAGTCACGGCCCCTCCTGCTCCCACTCCCCAGAGGTGGCGTTTTTTTTTTTTTGAGACAGAGCCTCAAGCTGTTACCCTGGGTAGAGTGCTGTGGCATCACAGCTCACAGCAATCTCCAATTCCTAGGCTTAAACGATTCTCTTGCCTCAGCCTCCCAACCCTCCACAACACTATTTTTTGGTTGTA
>CAUYRH010029214.1:0-25408 GCA_963574655.1 Perodicticus potto | reverse complement strand
TATCCACTGAAAAGCTCAAACTTATGGCCCGCCCCTACGGCTCTTTGCACCAGACCAGTAACACCTTATTGGCTGTTCTACTATCCCGTCACCTCCCCTAACCAAGTCTATATAAGGTGCTCTTGTCTTTTGTTCCCTTTCTTCTCTTCTCTTCTCCTCCTCCTCTCCCCCCTGTCCCTCCGTGTGTCTTCTCTCTCTCTCTTTCTCTTTCTCTCTCCCCCTTCTCTTCTCTCTCCTGTCTTCCTCCGTTTCTCTCTCTCTCCTCTCCTCCTTAATGCTGCTCTGCAGCTTCCCCCACCAATAAAGACCTTTCGTACAAGCCTTGGTGGTCTGTGAGGTTTTGTACTGGTGGAGTGCCCCCTTTCAGTATTCTTATTCCACGATTTGTTAATCTATTCATGTGTTGATGGGCTCTTGGGTTGTTTCCACATCTTGGTGATTATAAATTGAGCTATAATAAACATTCTAGTGCAAATGTCCTTATGATAAAATGATTTTTTTCTTCTGGGTAGATATCCAGTATTGGGATTGATTGTAGGATCAAATGGAAGGTTTGCGTTTATCTTTTTGAGGATTCTCCATACTTTTTTTCTGAAAAGGCTGTATTAGTTTGCAATTCCACCAGAAGTGTGTAAGTGTTCGCATCTCTCCACATCCATGCCAGCATCTACAGCTTTGAGATTTTGTAATATGGGCTATTCTCACTGGGGTTAGGTAATATCTCAGGGTGGTTTTGATTTGCATTTCTCCTTTTTTTTTAAACATCACATGTTTTTGGTGCCTTAGAAAAATGAAGGCACAATGGAGGAAAAGGGACTGTTGGGACAGGAAGCTATTTGGAGAGGGGAGACATTGAATTTGTGGTGACAGTAGTGATTCAAGTGTGATTGTCTGGAAAATATATGAGGCTGTCGTACCAAAGTATGTAGCAGCGAATAGGAGTGAGCTGTGGATTTCAGGGCCCCTGATAGAGGATGAGGAACCCGGTCTCCTCAAGACATTGAGGAGCATAAAGGAAAAAGAAAGAGATACTTTTAAATGTCAGAAGATGTTTCCCAATAAGGCATCAGAGTCTTCCAGGAGCAGGAGTGCTGAGGGCTGGAGGAGAGAGCTGCATGGAGGATCTATGGGTTCAACTCTGAGGACTGCTTAGAGTCAGAGAGTGGGAGGGAAAGAGCCTCTGTGAGGCTTCCCAGGAGAGCCTGGAGAGGCAGAGGGAGCTGGGGCAGCTGGAGGTGAAAGCAGCAGTAGGGAAGAGGCTGGGGGCAGAGTGGGGTGTGGGGCAGCAGTAAATACCAGGGTCAGTCTGTCTCCAGAAGGCTCATGCACTTGGAACGAAGGTTCTGGGTCTTTAGCAGTATTCTGGTAGCCAGATTACATGTGATGTAAGAGAGCAATGGGAAGAAAGCAGAGGAGGGGAGGGTGATGGGGCCTGCATTTGGGGTGATGTTCTGCTGGCACTTTTGTAGGATAGGGGAACCACTGGGTCACTTGATGAGGGACCTCATCTCTTCAAGGGGCCCTGGGTGCCTGCACAGGGTGTACACAGTAGTGCCTGTGGGGTTGCCAGCTTGGGGAGAAAGTGATGTGGGTGCGAAGGGTGGGGGGGAGATGATTGGTAAAGACACAAACATTCTCGGCCAGTTGGCAAACATTGGGAGCAGCAAGCTGGAGGCAAACAGATGTCAGTATTTAACAAGAT
Source organism: Perodicticus potto (assembly GCA_963574655.1). Taxonomy (NCBI): domain Eukaryota; kingdom Metazoa; phylum Chordata; class Mammalia; order Primates; family Lorisidae; genus Perodicticus; species Perodicticus potto. Next base: position 23,706 of record CAUYRH010029214.1, on the reverse strand, counting down.
GTTAGGACATTTTGGAAGGAAGAAAGCCCTTCTCTCAGCCTACTTCCAGGAGGAATTGGTAATTTTCTTCCTCACTTGAACTTTGTTGGCTACTTAACATAATTCAAACACACTGTAGCTATATTTGGCAGATGGTCAACTTCTCCAGGGAGCTTGAATCATGGACACCATCAGGTCAATTCAACAAGAATTTCTCGTGGATGTGCCATATGTAAAGCACTGATTTTGGTTAGTGAGGATCAAAAAAGGTAGGGCCAGCTCTTGAGGAGTTACGGTCTAAAGCAGTGTTTTTCAACCGTTTTTATCTCATGGTATACTTGAACCTATAGTTAAACTTCTGTGACATACTTAAATTATGCTGATCAAAAAAAAAAAGTTAAAGAAAAGAATATACTTACTGTGCTTTGAACTTCTTTTGAAAACAATTTATGACCTTTAAAAATTTTTATGGCACATCAGTGTGCTGTGGCACACTGGTTGAAAATCACTGGTCTGAAGGGATTAATATACAAAACTCTAGTAAGAGGCAGACTGTATACACACAGGCTCGAGTTTTCGGGATGTGTGTTGTTTTCCTATTATTAATAATTGGGTTATCAAGTGAGCTACTGAAAGACAATGGGTATTTTTTTTAAAGTAAAGAAAAACGCCCTTGAGTGCCATTAGCAAGACATAGAAAGTGGTTTTGGAAGAAGTGCTAGAATTCAGTTAATTTTGACCGACATTTGTCAAATGACTGAGGTTTCATAGGCCTTGTGTAAAGGATTAAGAATGCAGAGATAAATAAGACATGGTTTTGGCCTCAAGTTCAGAGTCTAGGAGAGGAGACAATAAAAAAACATAACCATAGCTCATCCTGACACATTCTGCGGTTGGGCCACCACTGGATGCTAAGGAAGCATAAATGATGGGCCCAAACTTGGGAGATGATTTTGATTTCGCCTTAAAAAAACAAGAGTATATAAAACCAGCACATTGTACCCCATAATTGCATTAATGTACACAGCTATGATTCAATTAAAAAAATTAAAAAAAAAATTGCTGAGCAACTTTTTAAAGAAGATGAGTGAAGGAGATGTCGTGCTTCCTCTCTGACAGCCGTTTAGAGGCAATGCATGTGTCCTGGTGTTAGGAGGTATGTCAGGGGCTTTCAGCTCCTGCAGTAATGATGTCTGGTTCCCCTTGTTACTTGCCAACTCCCACTGCACACATTGCCCACCCAGGGGTGGGGAGAAAATCCAAAGGATTTTGAAAGGGTGCCCAAAGACACCATCTAGCCAGTGAGTGGGCTGATTAACTGGGCATTGCAGAGCAGAATGTGGTATAGGCGTTCGGTCAGCTTTTTGGTTTGGGGTTGAAAATCTCAAAGTGGCTCTCAGTGTCTGGGATGGCCCAGCTTTGTTTTTCTTTCTTACCTGTCACGTGAGTGACACAAACATCGTTTCCAGAACAAGAGTGTCCACAGCAAAGACAAGGATAAGATTTTGACATTTCCTTCTCTCTCGGTGAGACCTCTCCTTTTGGAGCTTGTGCACCTCTCCCCCAACCCTGAGTGGCTTACAGTGGGCACGAGCAGGGCCTGGTCCCGTGTGTGCTGTTTGCTGTGAATCTCACGTGGTTTTGGCTGTTATGGGGCAGGAACTCAGGAAAAGACTGACTTGTACTAGATTTATACCAGAACTGTGTGTAAGGAGTTTGGAGTAAGAGAGAAGGTTTCTTTTAAAATTATTTTTTATTAAATCATAACTTTGTACATTGATGCATTTATGGGGTTTAGGGTACTGCTTTGATATACAATGTGAAATGCTTACATTGAACTAAGTAACACATCTGTCACAATTATACTCATTTTTTAATAGTTTTGAAATGTACCATTGTATCATGCACATTAGGTGAGGTCCCCCCAAATACCCTCTGTACTCCCATGTCATCCCTCCCCTCCCCTCTCTCTCCTCTTCCCTTCTACTTTCTGGACTATAGTTATGTTTTGCCATTCATATGAGCGTGTAGGTGGTTATATATTGATTTCATAGTAGTATTGAGTACATTGGATACTTTTTTTCCCATTCTTGAGATACTTTACTAAGAAGAATATGTTACAGCTCCATCCATATAAACATAAAAGATGTGAAGTCTCCATCTTTTTTATGGCTGCATAGTATTCCATGGTTTACATATACCACAATTTGTTAATCCATTCATGAGTCAATGGACACTTAGGCTGTTTCCATGTCTTTGCTATTATGAATTGGGCTGCATTAAACATCCTGGTGCAAATGTCTTATAAAATAATTTTTGATCATCTGGGTATGTATCTAGTAGAGGAATTACAGGATCGAATAGTAGGTCTACTTTTAGTTCCTTGAATGTTCTCGAGACTTCTTTCCAAAAAGGTCTTAATAGCTTGCATTCCCACCAGCAGTGTAGAAGTGTTCCCTTAAGAGAGAAGGTTTTTAAAATTATTACCATTTTCAAAGACATTGAAGAAGGAAAAGCACAACAAGGAGCATGCAGCATGGTGATGACAGGGGTAGGTGCTGATGTGTCTGCAGCTATAGCATCTGAACTGAAACTGGGACAATTTTGGTAAGATCAGCCCGGCCCTGTACAAGGAGGATGTGCAAATTCATGAAATGTTCCATATTTTGGGGGGGCAGTTAGGGAAATTTGAATATAGGCTGGTTATTAGATGACATTAGAAATTATTGATTTAGGTAGATATGATAATGTAGCTAAGAGTGCTCTTGTATTTAAGAGACTCACATTGTAGGTGAAGTATCATGATATCTGTAATTTACTTCAAAATAATTTAGCCAAAAATAGTGAAGGAAATATGGCAAGAAGCTAATAGTTGTTAAATCTAGGTTATTGGCATATGGGGAGTAGTTATACTATTCTTTCTGCTTTTCTATATGATTAACACATTTCGTAGTGAAAAAGAAAAAAATGATGCAGACTCTGGAGCCAGGTGCAGGCACTGCATGGGCCTGAATCCTGGTATGTGATTTTAAGCTGTGTGCCATTTCCTCTTCTTTAAAATGTGATGAGATGGTAAAGCTTCCTAACTGCCCAGGGTTGCGTGAAGATTGAATTGTATTACATGTAAAATGCCTAGATCAGTGTCTACCACATAAATGCTCAGCAGCTATTTTATTATTATTATTATTAAAAAGAAGCCATCTCAAGAAATCGAGATGTTAAGCTTAGACTAGGGCTGAGAGAGAATATAACTCCTCCAGAAGTCAGACAGAGGCATCCACCCCTTCCAGTTTGTGGTGGTGGTGGTGGGGATGTAGAGCTGAGCTTGATAGAGATTCAGGGTACCTGATCATGCCTTTTGCCCTGGGAGAGTTGCATGAGTGTTGTCAGAGAGACGCTAATAAGTAAGAAGATGCTGCTGCGCATTGCAACAGGCCATCTCCCAGAAGAGACATGGTGCCACCAGGTTAGGTGGTAGAGCATATGAGACAATGCCATGAACATTGTGTTCTATAGTGCGTCAGTGCACAGAACTGGGGGTGTTAGCTGTGGTGATGCTTTTTTGCTTTTCAAGTGGAACAGAAAAGTTTGTAGGTAGGCGTGAAGAGGGCTGCAGAGAGAAGAGACAGCTCGGCTCTTGTCTGGAAATGTAGCTGCACCAGAGAAAGTCAGTCCTGAATGTGTTGAGTTGCATAGTGTGGAGATTTTCAGAGTTGATTCAATTGCTCAAAGACGGCACTAGGGAGAGTACCAGTCAGGGTTTCAGCAGCCAACAGATGGCCCAGCCCTGTTTGGTAATCTGAGGAAGGTTTAATGAAGGGACTCTTTACGAAGGTGTGGGCAGGGACTACTAATGAGGAAGTTAGTTTCTCTTGACTTAAACAAGGGAGGGAAGGGAATGGCTCCCAGAATTTGGAGATGGAGTTACCTCAAAAGGACTTTGGTGTAAGGGGGGCAGCCAGCTTGTCAGGACCCCATAGCAAGGTTGTGAGGGGACAGGGAGCATCCCAGTTCATCCTCCTTGCTTCTTTTAAATCCTGCCAAAGCTTCTCAATGGTTGAACTGAACTTGTGTGCCAGGCAGCCTTGATGTGGTCCATATAGGGTCAGCCTCTGGGGTACAAAGCAGGTTGGAGAAGGATGAAGGGTACTAGAACAGGTGGAGAATGATGGCATGGCAAGTAAGAGTTCCGAGTCCATTAGGAGAATATGAGGCTTTTAGGAAGAAACTTTTTTTTCAACCTTCCTCTCAGTTACTTTCCCATGCTAATGTGGAGATAGGTGATCTCTGTATTCTACAGAAGCTCCAGGAGCTTCACACAAACTCCACTTTCTTTTTCTTTTCATGGAACACCTATTAGAAAGCTCTGCCCTACAACATTAATTTCAAGTTTATCTATCTATTAAATTATAATGTAATGAATTGACCAGTACATCTCAAACTTTTATCACATTTCATAATATCTAAAGGACTTGTTAAACGCAAATTTTTGGGCTCCGTCCCCAGAAACTCCACTTTCTAAGGTCGTGGTATTAGCCGTAGTATGCAGACTTTAAATCTGCAATTGGGAGATCCAGAAGAATCCAGAAGGGACATTGGTGATAATTTAGCCTATCTGTTTCATTCCTTCAGATAAGAAAACTAAGTCCCCAAGAGGCAAAGTAATTAGTGGCAGAGTTAGAAAGAGGACACTTATATCCTGGCTTTCAGTAAAATGATCTTTCCTTGGGGCCCTAATTCTACTCTGACCTCAGACAGGATATTGGCACTTATCTTCTCTTTCTAGATCCTGACCTTGCCTGTTTTTTCCTACCCTGCCCTACCTGTACCTGTTATGATGGAAATTATCTTGATGTAACGATGAACTTTTACTACACTCTATGCATAGTTGGCACCCAAACCAGAGGTCATAGAACTGAAAGCTCACAGCCACATTAGGATACTTAGATCACATAGTTTACTGAATCAATTAAAAAAAAACAGCAAAAAACAAAATAAGGAAACAACAAAAACTAAAAAAAAAAACCCCACAAGATGAAAGATATGGTTTAGGTTTATGCACTTAGGACAGGGTACAAGTAGGTGAAAGGACCACACCCCTGACTTCTGTTTTATTTAAAGGTTGGATGTCCTGTCTGTCTCTCTGCTGCATCACCCTTCCCCACTCATGATGATGTTTATGGAAACAAGAATGGAAAGGTGAGCTAGGGAACCCGGCAAGCAAAAGGTGCCTGTGGCCAGAACATTTTCTTTGAGAATATGGCCAGGGAGCCCCTCACTAGTTAGCCCAGTGGAGAGCTATGGCTTCTGTGTGCATGGCTCAGGCAGAGGACTGGCAAGACCTGACTAGGTGTGAGTGAGCAGTCACTGTCTGGTATGAGTGGGAGGGGTCCGCTGTCCTTTCTTCCCTGTCTCATTTCTCTTCAGCACATGCACGTTCTGTATGTTTCATCTGTGAGCTACTTGTTTACTTACTCCTATACTTGGTGTTAGCCATCTTGCATTTGCTTCTCTCTCTTTTTTTTTAATAGAGAATTGAACATTCTTTAATAACTGAGGAAGCACACATTACATCCTCTGTGTTTAGGCTGAATATTTACATTTTGTGTTTTTGTACCTCAGTTTCTGGACTTTGGAGATAAAAGAAATTTGAAGCCACTTCTTTTCCTTTCAAAGATAAAAGGAGCTATATAACCTTCAAGTGACTTTTTGCCCCCTAATATTACCCTTATTTGCCTATCTTCCTGTATTTCAGAATTAGACCATTACATTATCTCCAATTAAACAAGAAAGAGCTGGGCATAGTGGCGAGTGCCTGTAGTCCCAGCTACTTGAGAGGCTGACACAGGAGGACCTATTGAATGCAGGTAGGAGTTTGAATCCAGCCTGGGTAACATAGCGAGACACCCATCTCCAAAAACAAGAAAACAAAAACAAAAAAAAAAGAAAGAAAGGTAAAAAGTAGGAGATGTGAAAACATAGCTTAAGAGGCTCCTTACATAGTCTCCTAACTGCCCACAGGCCTTCTGATGTACTGTACCTGTCTTCTCAGGACTTATGCTATAGCCTAGTTGGCTAGCAATGGTCTTAAAGAGGTCAAATGACAGGTCTGATTCCTATAGGGCCCAGTTAGAGCTAACACAGAGGAAAAAATGGCCTCCACTCCGCAGACAGTGCCTCCTGTAATTTTGGGTGGTTATTCGGAAAATGTCTTCATTTAGGGCCTGTGTGACGAAGTTTACATCACTGAGCTCAACCACATCCCAGTTCTAGGATCAACTAGAAGTTGGGGTTAAGGGCATGGTCTTCCTTCCAGAAAGAAGCCACCCACTTCCATCTATGGAACTCAAGTGTCAGTCTCCACCTGGTGTAACCTACCTTTCCACAGGGAGCAGCCTCTGTGAGATCCGCTGGGTCGTGGTGAGGGAGCATCTGGACCGTTCTGTGAAAGCAGTACTAAAATCAAAAAGGTCAATTGGCTCAGTGAACCAGTGACAACCCCAAGACTACTTCTGCTTTAAGTCGCTGTGAGCACTGAGTGTGCTCTACTATGAGGTATAACCTCTAAAGTTCATGTAGTCCTACCCATGTTGCTACTCAATATCTGTGTTTAGCCCAGATACAGAAATATGAAGCAACCGAAGCAGTATAATACCCCTTTCTGTGCCTGTGTCCATCACAGATTGACATCAAGACCACCACCCTTCCAGGTCTGGAGATGAGAGAGAAGCCTGGTGGATTGTATTTATTGATTTACACACTTTCCCCAACAGTTGAATATGCTTACGGTCAAAGCACTGGCGATATATCAGTTTTGCAAAAACTGTTTTTTTGCAGAAAAAAACATCATGCAGCTTAGAAAGTCGGGAGAGAAGAGGAACCCTCACTGAGTGACAGTCTGAGGAAGGGACAGTGTGACATTTCCTACTCGCTGAATGAGGTGGCAGTGTGATTTGTGATGTGCAAAGGGCCTCCAGGCCCTGCTGGTACCTGTGTTGAGACTGAAGGGTGAAATGAAGGGTCTGATTTCCTGCTTTTGTCTTTCTGGACAGGGGCCTTGGATAACAACAGGACAGTAATCATCAATGATCATACCTAGTGTTATTGAACACCTTTTACATGTTGGCTTAAGGCTGAGCGTTTTCACAAATATTTCATCAATCTTTAAAATAACCTTCATGGTCCCCATTTTTAAGATAACAGAATCAGAGAGGTTAGAACCTTGCCTAAAATCACATAGCTGCTATGTGGCAGTGCTTGGATTTGAAACAAGTAGTCTATATGTGTACTTCCATAGTCCACATTCTTTCCTTGGTGGGGGAATAAATTCATGGAAACCTAGGAGGAGGAGGAGGAAGAAATACTGAGGGAACATAATTAAACCATCTGAGAAACTAGAGCTCTCCAGACCTGAGCCGACACATGGGTCACTCTGTATAGTGCACAGCCCAGGGACGGTGCTGGAGGAAAGCATGCAGACTATGCTGCTGCCTTTTTACTTGTTGCAGGAGATGCTGGAAAAAGGCAGGCAATTTGGAGTTTTAGGGGCATAGACAAAAATAGAACATCAAACTGGACGTAAGCTGGTAGTAAAGTGAGGTAGTCCTTCCTTGTGCAGTGGGGAGACAGTGAGTGTTTCTGAGTGAGGGAACGACATCTTAGGACCGCTTTGCATTTGCAAAATTAGGTGCTCTTTTGGTTTGTTTTGTTTTAGCAGTGTTTAGAGGGGGTTGCAGAGTGCTTTAGGTGCAGTAAGGAGGTAGATACTACATGCAGTTAAAGCTCAGAGGGGCGGGGCATGAGCTTTACCTGGGGGAGTTAGGGAATAGTTTGTAGGAAACATAACATTTAACTAAGGCTTGGAAAGATGATTTTGGGGAGTCAGTGATGGAGGGCCACAGTATCCATGCAGGGGAGACTGGAGAGCCTCTCTTGTCACACTGCTGTGCAAATCAGCTAGATTAGCAGGTGTGTATTTAGATACCATCTTGCTTCACAAAGCAATTATAGCAGCTTATGAAAAAATACATACTACAATATAAAAGAAAGAGGTGATGAAATAGAGGAAGAGAAAAAATTAGGGTAGGAAAAGTGAGATGAAGATAAAATTAAGGTTAGTATGGTGAGATTTGATCCCTATTTCTGTGGACTTGTTCTCCAAAACTTATGGACAGAGACCACTATAAACCATATCATGTGTGGAGTGAAGGCACAGACTGTGAAGAGGCAGTGACAACACACTTCAGCTCTGTGGGTAGCACCAAGAATAGCAGGACAAGCTTTTGTGGAGAGCAGGAATGAAGGCTGCTGCTATGATAGAGTGGTCAGAGCCACACCTGTGCATGGATGGTGATTGCTGAGAAACTTACAGTCCTTAAAGTCTCTACCCTGAGCACCAAGCTCTGTGACCCATGGTAAAAGGTCCAGGAAGCATCCAGGTACACAGTCACCAGGTCCTTGGAGAACCTGCTAGAGCTCTTTGTTTACTGGCTTGAGAACATACCATGCTGAGTCTAGCCATGGTCTATTCATAGTCTTTCCACTTTGTGAGTCTATAGCCTGTCCTACTACATGCGGGAAGAGGTTTTCTTTGATACTCTGTTTCTGTTTCTGATCTCTAAACACATTCCATGATTTTATCATCACCAACAACCTTCCATTATTGCTGTTTCACATACCAGGTGTTTTCTCCCCAGCTGGACAGATGTTAAGCTCTTAGAGGACAGCTAGGAATGTTTTTCCTAAGTCTTAGAGCCCATCCCAGTGTATATAACAGAGGATGCCAAAAAGATGTAAACACATTTTAAGAAAGGAGAAAACTATATTAAAATTTTAATACTCAATATATACCAATAATGTTTGTTATCTTGAATGTTGTTTTTTGTGTCTCTTGTAATTGCAGGAGTAAAATGTGACTTGAGTATCATAATTTTAATACAGTTTTTTTCCTTTGTTAAGTGTGTATGTATTTTTTTGGGACCTTCTCTAGTAGCCTCTAAATAATTCCCTTCCTCTGGTATCTTGCCTTGTGCACTGGTTTCAGTGGGTCTGCAGTATGGGATAGTGAATGAAACCCTCAGGCCAGTCAGGAAGTCTTGGTTTTAGGACTGATCTGTCATTGTCTTAGATCCATCCTTTCTCCTATTAGGTCTCAGTTTTCCCAGCTATTAAATGATAGATTTTTGCTAAATGATTGCTAAAATCCTTTTCACATACATAATAGTTGTGTGATTGAAATTGCCCTCATTAGGGACATTTTCTGCCTTGTCTTGCCCCCTCCACTTACCTTTCATTTCTTGTGTGGTATGTCTAAGGGTTTCTATTCATGTTTTAAATTTATGTTTAAGTCTTGGATAGGCAGCATTTCCATGTGAAGGGTGACCAGGAAGGGGAGGAAGGCAGCCTTGTGCCTGGTTGGATATTTCTAAGGGTTTCTAAGGTTTTCTATTCTATGTTTTAAACTCATGTTTAAGTCTTGGATCTAAGGGTTTCTATTCATGTTTTAAACTCATGTTTAAGTCTTGGACAGGCAGTATTTCCATGTGAAAAGGGGCCAAGAAGGGGAGGAAGGCAGCCTTGTGCCTGGTTGGATGACATGGTATGGCGTTCATACCTGACTAGGTGTGCTGGGATGCTTGTTTATCTGGGCCGGTCAGGTGTTATATGGTGGGTGACTTCTGTAATGGTGGTATCCTTGCAGATGCCAAGTTTGCTGGAAAGTCACCCATAATAAAAACGGCCATGAACCAAGCACTTCGTCTGCAGTCCTCCCAGTAACTCTGAAAGATAGTAATTAATTTTATATCCTATAAAACAGGCTCAGAGAGGTTAAGTGGTTTGCCCCAAATTGTCAAAACCAAGGTCTCATCTAAGGCTATTTGGTTCCAAGGCTTGGATTCTTTTCATCAGCATTGCTTTGCTACTCAAACCCAGAAGAGTAGGGTACATCTGTCTTAGTCTATTTGTGATGCTATAACAAAATATCTGTGTTCCTGGTTTGAATATAGAAAACTGATATCCACTATAACAAAATAGTAATTTATAAAGAATAGAAATTTATTTCTCATAGTTCTGGAGGCTGGGAAATCCAAGATCAAGGAGCTGGCAGATTCATTGCCTGGGGAGAGTTTGGCTCCTGTTTCCAAGATAGCACCTTGAATGCAGCATCCTCTTTTTTTTGTCTTTTCTTTTAATTATTTATTTTTTATTTCAGATTAACATGAGGGTACAAACAATTAGGTTACAACGTTTGCATTTGTTAGGTAAAGTCCGTATTGTAGTTGCACTAGTTTGTTTATCGCAGCTCAATTTACAATTGCTAAGATGTGGAAACAACCTAAATGCCCATCAACCCAAGGATGGATTAATAAACTGTGGTATATGTATACCATGGAATACTATTCAGCCATAAAAAAGATGGGGTCTTATATCTTTTGTATTAACCTGGATAGAATTGAAACACATTCTTCTTAGTAAAGTATCATAAGAATGGAAAAGCAAGTATCCAATGTACTCAACAACTACAAGGGCCTTACTCCCATTTATGAGGGAAGGAATTCTCAAGACCTAATCAACTGTTTAAAGGCCTTACTTCTTGATAACATTACATTGGCCATTAAGTTCAGCACCAGAATTTTGGAGAGGACATATTCAAACCATAGCTCTTTTGAACATTGCCTTGCAACTCAGACCAAAAAAGAGAAAGAAGATATCATGACACAACTATGTAGGAAGGTGAGACTCTCCCAAATGGCAAGATGCCTCCTCTGTTAGAATTTCCCTCTGGCCTATCAGTTCTTCAACCAGAGGAGAGGGATTCCAGAAAGACCTCTTCCGTCTAGCCTAAGGAATCTGAGACTTGAAGGTAAGACATATTTTTATGCTAGGCTTCTTAGTTTCTCTCTTCTAAGGACTAAAGCTGGATGTTCTTCCATGGGCTGTTAAGATACCAGAGAAGGAAAAGAGAATATTGGCCAGGATAAATTTAGTGGAAGAGGAGCTGTTCCTTTTTAAGTAGTGGATATCAGTTTTCTAAATTCAACCCAGGAACATGTTATACTTCCTTCTCTAAGTCTTGGTAAAAGCTCAGTGCACCCTTCTTCCTGGACTTGTTCTGTTCCGATCTGCTCCCCGAATCTGCTCTCTCTGTCTCTGTCTTTCTTTCCATCTGTCTGTCTTTTACTCTCTCTCTTTCCAACCAATGCTTGAAAAGTGGTCTCTTCCTATTAATAAAATAAACATCTGCAGCTTCACCTGCCACGGCAATCAGTGACATCAGTGTGGTGCCAACTGCTAATGAATTCCTGTTCTACTCACTAAAGAACCTTAAAACAAAGTAGAAGATGGCGATCCTAGCCAATAGAGGTTTCATGATGGTAACAATGAAGCCCACCTCCCATAACCCAGGAATCTGGAAATAGACATGAAGCTGCCTCTGAGGGTTAAATTAAATCCATCTATATATCCCACATGGCTGTGATGTACCACCTGCAGCTGTTGATGAGGAGATGAGTAAATATGTGAGGGAAGAGAAAGATTCCATCAGTGTGACCAGGGAATAATCTCAGGGAGACTCACTGTAACTTAGTAATATGAGTATAGTCCTGGAATAGACTGTGTAGAAGATGCTGGTCAGCCAGGGCACTTCTGAAAGGCAAGTTAAAGAAGCAGAAGGTAGTTGTGCCCATTCAGACTTTGGCCACAGATCCAGACTCTTTGGTTCTTCGGCAGGTGTAGCACCATCTTGGGGTGGACATGTTATGCCCTCAGGGCCTGCTGCTATTGAATCAGGACTTGTTTTGCAGACTCCCCTAGCCTTGATCATGTGTTCATTATGAAACTTTCTGATGATGACTTGGCTTCCTCAATACATTGGCCTACAATGACTATGCTAACTTGAGCACTCAGTGGTCCTTAGGCAGTTGTATTTTGTTGGTATTTTTGGCATTCAATAAATGGAACTTCTCGCATATACCTCAGCCTTGTGAGCTTTGTCATTATGGCTCTTTGCTTAATCACAAAGTACTGACACAGTCTAGTTTCAAAGAGTGTATACCTTGGCTAGTTAATCAAGAACAATGTTATTTGTGAAGCCTCTTGGAAGCAGTTGATGAACCACTCCTGGTAATACTGCAGGCTTGCTGCCTGTTTCCATGTAAGCTTTACTCAAGAACAGGCAGCAATGACACTGGCACACGGAAAGTATTGACAAGCTGTAAAACAATATATGACAGATCTAAACAAGTACTGTGCAGAAAGATGATTTAGGGACAATTGAGTCCCAAGAAGTTGTAGAACAAAGAGAACTAGCATCATTCCCCCTTTTCAAAAAGTAGCCTTTTATACCCAGAAGAAAAAAAATCATTTTCTCATAAGGACATTTGCACTAAAATGTTTATTATAGCTCAATTTATAATCACCAAGGTGTGGAAACAACCTAAATGCCCTTCAACTCAGGAATGGATTAACAAACTGTGTTATATATATATCATGGAATACTATTCAGTCATAAAAAGATGGAGACTTTACATTTTTTGTATTGACCTGGATAGAGTTGAAAGACATTCTTCTTAGTAGAGTATCACAGGAATGGAGAAGCAAGAATCCAATTTACTCAATACTAATGTGAGGCCAGTAAATGAACTAATACATACTCACATAAGAGAAAAACTCAAGTCAATTCAAGATATGAGGAGAGGGAGGAAGGAAGGAGGAAAGGGGAGGTGGGTGGGTGCTTGGTGGGCTCCCATTTGATGTTCACAATGTAAGGGTATATGGCACACTTTCTGGGTGTGGAGCACAACTATAACAGGAACTCTTTCTAACAAATTGTCTTCCTTTAGTGGAACGAAATAACCTCTGTGTATCCTCACGTTAATCTGAAAAAAACAACACTGTTTAGTTGGGGGGAAAAGTTTAAAAAAAAGGAATAGATCTTCTGTTTGGGAAGATGTTAGCAGTAGCTAATATTTATTGAGTGCTTATTGTGCACCAACTTTTTTTTAATAAACATTACCTCAATTGATCCCTAGTACTTTGGAATAGATAAACATTATTATACCCACTTGACAAGTGAGAATATTGAGCACTGACTTCACTCTACTAGTAATTAGGAGAGTCAGGATTTAAACCTATGCATAGAGCTTCTACATTATATTAGAACAAGCTTTAGCAGGTGACAACCTAGAACTCTTTTGTTTCTGCCTCCTTCAAGAAAGCACTGACCTCAAGTTCAAAATTATACATTAGGCTTCAAGGCCCCATGGTAGTATGAGATGAAGCTGTGGAGAAGTTGTGTTGCCTCTTGTTTTGGAATGAAGGGACTTGGATAGCAGAGATAGGTACTGAGAGAGTGTAGCATGGCCTCTTACCATGTTAGAGGGAGTAGGGTAAGCAAAATAGATGAATGGGATAGGTTATGGGGGAACAGTGGGACCAGGTGCTAAGCTCACCCAGGTTGATATTTCTATAGTCAGTTTCCTGCTGAATGCCCAAGATAGAGATGCAATAACAAACATTATAATATGAAAGAGTAGGTAAATCCAAGCATACTCTCTTGTTTGTTTTAGGATTCTTGGTTCATACCATCAGATTGACTTCGCTATGAATGTCTGCCCTGGATTTGTAAACCTGGAGTTTCACGAACAGAATGGGTACTGCAGGTGAAGGAAGAAGGGTTGGACCATGGCAAGTCTGACTGGGCAGGGTTTAGCTAAATGTAATTGACAGTCTCCCTGACAGTCTAGTCAGAAACATTTTTTTGTGAGTTAAATCTAGATGTGTTGCTATTTTCCAGGCATATGTAGATTTTGGAACCCACATCACAAGGTCCAGGGAATGGAGCCCAGAATTCATCTTGTCTGGAGAGAGGAGACTAAGAAATTGTCATTACTTAGATAGATTCTATCACGTTGAAACTCAGTTGCCTCATCTACATCAACTCTTAGAACCCAAAAAACCTTCCTATCATTTCTATTGATCAGCATTTCTTTTTCTTGCCTGGAAGAATGTAGACTAATAGAGTAGCCCACCGTTAATTACCTCCTACAAATTTTAAGAATGTTACATAGACCAGTTCTAGTGTCTATTGCTTAAGAATCCCACTTAAAATTTTTCTTTTTTGAGACAGAGTCTTACTATGTTGCCCTGGGTAGAGTGCTGTGGTGTCATAGCTCACAGCAACCTCAAATTCTTGGGCTTAAGTGATTCTCTTGCTTCTGCCTCCCAAGTAGCTGGGACTATAGGCAACCGCCACAACGCCTGGCTATTTTATTTTTTTTTGGTGTAGTTGTCATTATTGTTTGGCAGGCTCAGGCTGGGTTTGAACCTGCCAGCTCCGGTGTATGTGACTGGCACTCCTAGCCACTGAGCTACAGGTGCTGAGCCCCCACTTTTAAATTTTTTAATTTAGAGAAGTGCCAGTGTATTCTTTCATTTTGTTTTTGGTTTCCAAGTCAGTTCCCTAAAAAATAAAAATTTCCATATTGTATTATTTTTCAATTAGAAAAAGTTTTTACTATAGTATCTTGCAAATATTTTCTTGGAAATTTATGTAAGTTCCATTCAAAGATTTTCTTTAGTTCATACTCATATTTACTTTTTCAAAAATTGTTATATACATGCTTTGGTCTCATAAGAACCATACTGTCTTTTCCTCTGATAGGTCATGCTTGCTTACATGCCGGTAGTCCTGTTTTTAATATATATTCTTCCTAGCTTCCTGGTATGAAAATGAGAATTCTACCTGGATCTTTTCTTATGAATGGAGGCTATGTGGGCACTCTGCCAGTTCTAAAGCATGAGTGACTTTGTAATCAGAGGTTACACATTTTGGGCAGCTCCTCCACAATTTCACCCTTGAATTCCTTTAGGATTCCCAGGTGGATGCCATATGGTCCTGGTGATTTATTTATACCTCATTTGTCAGTCAGGTTCCCAGGAACTCACTACAGTTTCAATCCTGACCTCACTACTCACCGTTGAAGAGGCAAGTTGGGAAGGACATTCATTCTTGTTGATACCTCTTGTACCAAGAACATCACTGGCTGGTTCCACTGATTCTACACGTCATTGTCTTCCTTTAGTGGAACGAAGTAACCTCTGTGATTGACCTTGATATTGGCATTCCTCAGTTTTATTTTTTGGCCTGATTAATTTCCTGGTGGTTGTTCCATTTTTACGTGCCATTTCTTCCTCCATGGTCTCTTTGAAATTTCTGTCTGATCATGCAGGGATGCTTTCCTCTTTGAATATCTGTTATTTTGGACTCTGGTCTCACTTCATATATCCCCAAATTCTAATACTATACTTCAACTCTTTCTGATCCTTTAATTATTTTATGTAACCTAAAGTAGATAATAAAATCATCAGGTAAGTTCATAGTTATGTTTTTCTCTTAAAACTATAGGATAATTACAAGTAATCTACCAACCTCTTTCTCGCCCCAAAAAAGTAAGAGCTGGGGAGTATGTGGGTGGAGAAAAATTGAATTGGAAAGGGTTAAAATGCAGCCTGTGACTTTATAAATTTTTCCATTTGAGCCCACCCCTCCCCAAACAGTCTCTCACTTTCTCCCCCCTCTCCACTCCCTTCTCTGAAAGTTGGCATTTTGTTTTATGGTACAGCCTAAGAAAGGAGTTGAGGCAGGAGCAAGGCAGGCTGGGCGAGGGAAGTGTTGGACCTTCTTACTAAGAGCCCCTGTGGCGCAGAGGGGGAGCTGAGCATGCTGTCTGACTGGGCCAGGGCAAACTTAGCTCCGGATACCTGTGCTCTGTATCAGGACCTGTGCCAGGTCCAGCATGGCCCAGGCTTGTCAGCCTTGTGAATGTACCCCTGCCTCCTCAGTGTGGCCTTGTGCAGGCTTTTCTTTCATGCCTCATCTCCCAAAGGGCCAGGGAAGTGATTGACTTGAGCATACAGGCCTGCCATGCATCCTGTGATGAGCTTTCAGCAGGACAGACTAGGGATTGGCCAAAGTGGCAGCAGGAGAAACTGATTTTGTACACCGGAGAACTTCCAAGCAGCCCAATTGGGAGAATCAAGGAGAAGATGGCACCTCTTTGGAGGTATTTGGAATATCTATCTGTATGAACAGGAGATGACCCAGGTGAAGCAAGGGCAGTTAGGGTGGGGGTAGGAAGGGACAGGCTGAAGCTGCTGTCAATCAGAATCATTTCTCTGCTCCTACAGCAAGTGCCTGACCAGAGTTGTTAAGCTAATTGTTAAATTAGAGTGGCTGGGGAAGCAAATTGCTTCATGATGGAGTTTCTCTGACTGTGTCCAAGGCTGATGTCATCTGGCCTTGTGCCTCTTTGGTGGGGGTGGGGAGACGGTGGGTAGGCCTGACACTGGTGTTAGTCAACTTTCATCTGCTGTAGCAAGCCTCTGCTCCTCTGAGAAGCCTGCATCTTCCACTGTGGGGAATTCACTGCCAGCTCCTCTGTGCTTTTCTGTTTACTGTTCCTGATTCCTGAGCCTTGCAGTGATGAAATTTTAGATCATCTTCTCAAGGGGTTGTGAACTCAGATGCCTAGAGAGGCCAGCCATTAGCATAAAAGATCACAATGGCCCAGGTATAGATGATGAGTGGCAGCTGGCAGAGAGCAGTGAAGAGTGGTGCCTTCTCTAAGAGGGACAGCAGCAATTCAGTTCCAGATGATTGATACCACACAGGGATGTGAGCCCCCTGTTGCCAGAGCTTCCTGTTTCCAGAGGGGCAACCCATATGTACTTTCCTTGTGAATGGTCTGATTTTTAAATGTTGAAGTGAATTCAATTAAAAGAGATTGTGTTGGTGAAAATCCATTTGTAGGATGAGTTTGGCCTAGTGCCTTTACTTTGCATCCCAGGCACCAAAGCACTGTAGCCTTGCTGCTGCAGCCATCAGCCTGGCCTGGGTGTGCATCCCAGCTCTGCCTCTTATCAGCTGTGACACCTTGTTCTACACTCTTTGTTTTTTATAGATGAGGAAACAGATTCAGAGAAGTGAAGCCTCTGACCCAGGGTTACTGGGAGTCAATGAGGAGTCAGAATTACTATCTGGAACCTCTAACTCCTGTCTAGGGCTTTTTTTTACTTCTTGGTGATAGTTGGGCACCAGGCATACTCTGTGCTGTGGTAGGCTGGACAGAGGAGTGTGACTAGGGTGGACGTATTGTGTGATACCTCGTGTCACAGTATTCTTATTCTGCTTTTGTGAGTCTCGGGGTCTCAGATGTCAGAAATGGATGGGGCAGCTAGGGAAATTCAGGAGGCTTTTTCAGGTAGCTGCAAAGCTTAGGGAGACTGGAGGGTGGGGAGGATTTAGGCTGCTCCCTGGTGTGGAGCTCCTGAAGACTCAAAGCTACTATACTCTCACCCATTAATTCCTAATCTTTCGGCTCGGCGCCTGTGGCTCAACGGGCTAGGGCGCCAGCCACGAACACCTGAGCTGGCGGGTTCAAATCCAGCCTGGGCCCGCCAAACAACAATGACGGCTGCAACCAAAAAATGGCCGGGCATTGTGGCGGGCGCCTGTAGTCCCAGCTACTTGGGAGGCAGAGGCAGGAGACTCGGCTCGAGCCCAGGAATTGGAGGTTGCTGTGAGCTGTGATGCCACAGCACTCTATCCAGGGTGACGGCTTGAGGCTCTGCCTCAAAAAAAAAAAAAAAAAAAATTCCTAATCTTTCCTGTGGCATAGACACACCTGAGCCACTTCCAAATCCACTCAGGAATATACCTTGGGATCATTCTCCATTGACCTAACTCTTCCTCTGGAATTCCTTAGTCCTGAATCTCCTTGCCAGTCCTGTTACCGCTCTCCCCATTCAAAAGTTTCATGCTACAACATTGCAGTAGCCAATCCATTTCCCCCATTACTATCTGATAAATCTTCCAAGCACAACCTTTGATCTTGGCATACTTCTACTCAAATTAGCTCCCTGTTGGATAAAGTAACAGCTCTCATATTTGACATCCCATGTTCCAGAGCACTATAACGTTGCTACTGTATCCATCAGCCTGGCCTGGTGTGTGTCTCAGTTCGGCCACTTATCAGCTATGACCCTGGGCAATTTTTTCGACTTTTCTGAGTCTGTTTCCTTCTCTGTGATAGGAGGATTTTATATAGAATTGTTTTAAGGAATAATGTCAGTACTTGGCTTAAAAAATGAATGGGAAGAATGGGATGAATTGTCACATACTGATGATTAAAGGTATTTATTATTCATGGACCTTTGGCTTTAGTATTACCTGTCCTATAGCTTTAGTGCCAGTTACTTGACTTATGTGGTGATTTTTGTGCCTTTGTCCATATTTTTCCATTTTTGAATTTCCATCCTTTTTTGGTGTTCCTTTATATACTTTGTGTCATAGGTATTTGTGTACTTGTTTCGACTTCTTTAATCAACTATATGCTGTTTGACTCATCCTGTACCATACCTGCCACAAGAGATGCGGAATGGAATGGATTAACTTTAGTGAAACAGCTGCCTTGACTTAGAATCCACATAATTCAGTTAACTGATCATGTGTTTATAATAGTCTCATGGATATTTGATGGGTGTATAGAGGATTCAGTGATAAAAGCACCTAAAACTGTCTAGGCCTTCAGGGAGCCTGCAGTGTAATGGGGAAACAAGCTGGGAAAGAAGCCGTGAAAGTGCATATTTTAAAGGTGGTGACAAGGCAGGTTCAGGGCTGTGGTTAGAGAGGTGCAGCACTGTGATAGGAGAAGTTATTGGGGCATATTGCAGCAGTAGTGATGAACATAGTTCTGTAATAATATTCTGAGGGCTTCCTGGAAGAAGAGTCATTTTTACTGGAGACCAGAAAGATGAGTGCGACCTTGAATCAGGTACATGGTTTATTGTGATGAAGGGCTTAAAGTCTCAAAATTTTTTTTTTTTTTAATTCAAGAAGGTTGGAGGCAGGAAGTGGGGGAAGGGAATTCAGTAAGCTCCCACCTATGGGGTAGAAAGTCTCAGGTTTTAAAAAAATCTTGTTTTATCTATATTCACTTGCAAGCACCAACAGAAATACTTCTTGAGTACCAGGTTTTCTGTAGTGATCTGTAACCAAGGCAGTTTTTAAAACAAATGAAGGTTTTTAGAGTCTGGGACAAGGGTTGTTAATTGTATTCAAATTTTAACCAAGACTCAAGCCAACAGCTGTGCCTGGCTGGAGAAGGAAAGTTTTTTCTCTTTTCTTTAAGAGCTGGATGGAAGATTATTCTATTTGGGAAAAGATAATCATATACTTTCATGCTGTCAGGGTGGGGCCTATTCTGTTTTTGTTTGTTACTTGCTTGTTTGTGACTTCAGCTGTGTGGATACAAGGCAGGAAAATGTAGAAGCAGGAAGAGTGGGGTGTTTCTCTGACCCTTCTCTGTGGTTCTTCTCCTTGGGTCCGGAAGAAAGACTGTAGTAGCAGACGTGGTCTGCAGCTGCAGAGGAAGCAGAGGGGATTTTTGCATCAAGAAGAGATTCAGGGGGTGGTGCCTATGGCTCAGTGAGTTGTGCGCTGGCCCCATATATTGAGGGTGGTGTGTTCCAACCCGGCCCCTGGCCAAACTACAACAACAAAAATAGCCGGGCATTGTGGCGGGCGCTGTCATCCCAGCTACTTGGAAGGCTGAGGCAAGAGAGTCGCCCAAGCCCAAGAGCTGGAGGTTGCTAAGAGCTGTGACGCCACAGCACTCTACCGAGGGTGACAAAAACTTCACGGCACTCTACATTTTACTGAGGGTGACAAAGTGAGACTCTGTCTCTAAAAAAAAAAAAAAAGAAGAGAAAAGATTCAGGGATCAGGAACTGTATGCAAAACAGAAATCTTGACACCACAGAGAGGAGGTCGCAGAAGATAAAGGGGTCTCTGTAGACCTTGTACAAAAGAAACATATAAGAGGAAAGCAAATGGATTAAGAATCATTGTGATGGAATAATCAGAAAGTTATGAATTACAATTACATATTGTTTTTGAAAGGGGTGATTTTAGACTTACTGCTTGAATTCTGTTCTTTATTTATTATTTTTAATAAGTATTGGAAACTGCTAATTTCTTTTTCACCACACCTAGCCTTTAGGACTCTGAGCCCAAGGGCATCTACTGCCATCTGGTGGCAGAGTATATCACCTCTGGGATTTGGAATTGATGGGGAGATACACTGAAAATTGATTCTGCAGCCAAAATACGGAATCTAGAATATTAGAGTTGTTAGAGATCTTAAAGGTTACATAATTTTGCTTCTAATGAAATACAACATAATTTTCTATACAATTTCTACTTGAATACTTTCAATGACAGGGAGCTCATGATCTTGCCTGACAGATTATTCTGTTGCCGTTCATTCTTATTGGATTGTTTCTTCTTTTAATTTATTTTTTAATAGAAAAAAATCACTTGTATTTATCTGGCCTAGAATTTGCCTTTGGAAAAACCTGTAATAAGTTTACTGCTTTATCTACATAATAAGGCCTTAGATATTTGAAGGAACCTGTTTGTTTCCCTGTAGTCTTCTCATTTTGACATTAACAGTTACAGCCTCTGTGGCAGGCTGGGCAGAGAGGATAGTATCACTTAGAATTTCGATGTCATGCTTTTGAGAATCCCTGTAGCCATCTCTTTCCTCTAGTCACATTCTATGTTGCCATTGTTTCTGATCCTACAATTGTATCTGACGCAGTGCCCTGGACATGGTCAGCTTAGTGAACCCTAAGACCTGCAGGCTATCCAGACACCAAATTTTTAATGCTCTCTGTATCACATGAGTTAGATTTCTTCATTCTTACTGCATACTGACTCCTCTAAGATTTGTGATAGCTGAAAGCCCAAGATTTGTACCCTCCCTTACATTTTTGAACCTTTTTTTAAAAGCAAAAATATGCCTTTACTTTGAAAAGAAAACTTAACTACACAAGTTTAACACAAATACATTCTTAATTTCATGTGTTACATGTAAAGCCAAAGCTCTTTTGAATGCCATACGAAGTTTCTATTTGGAGCTACTTCCATACGAAGTTTCTATTTGGAGCTACTTCCCTATTAGACCTATTCTCCCACCAAATAATAGGTCATGGAATCCTTTCATGTTACTGCTGATCCTGGTATCAGTTATTAGGGATCCTTCTAGACCTTTATGCATTTACATGTATAGATACATATCTGCAGAAATGTGTAAATTTGTATATGTGTGTATGTCTAAGGTTAACATATTATTTTGAAACTTTTCCTCATGCAACAACATGTCCTGGAAGTCTTTTGCACAGTATATTTTATAGTGTAGATGTCCCATAGTTTTCTTAGACATTCTTCTATTGTTGTTTCTGTTTTTCAAAAACCATTATAAACAATGCTGTACTGCACATTTCTGAACAAAGACAGTTCCTTGTGCACATGAACCAAGGGCATATGCAAAAGACTGGGTAAGTGATACGTACATTTTTATTTTAAAATATAGATCCAAGGCATAAAATTTGCTCTTGTTAATTCTGACCTAGTGTTTAAATTGGCCCAGATAATTTTATATCTTGACTGTGGTCATCTATTATAGTATTATTCTTACTATGCCAGTTTTGTATCATCTGCTCATATTGTAAGCATATCTTTGATCTTTGGTCTCATCATCTAAGGAAATAAATTTTTTAGAAATCAGATGTATCAGTCAAGGGAGGAGCTCTGTGGCTATCACAATCCATGTCATCTAAAGCTCACTGTATTCTCCTAACATACTTTGGGCCATGTAATTCCACCCAATATACTTTCATCCCATTCATTTTTCACTATCTTATCATGGAGGACGTTTGTTAAAGGCTCAACAGAAATCCAGGCACATGTTCTGTGACATTATCCTACCCGCTCTAGTGGGGCTGTCATGGGGGGACATGAGGCCAACACCCATGCCCCAGGGCAAGTGTTGTTTAAAATAGATCCCAGCAATACTTTAATGAGCAATGTTTTTGTTTACTTCCATGCAAGAGTGCTTTCAGTCTTAAAGATACCAGGAAAAAATAAGCTGTCCACTCCCAGTTGCCCTTCTTACCTGTATGTTCCCAGTCCAGTTGATCTCCCAGGGAAACAGCCTGATGGCTGAGAGGTAGCTGCCTAAGCAACAAGCTGGAGGGTTATATTTCCAATGTTCTTCAGGCTAATGTGTCTCACCACTGACATAACATACAAAGGTCCACTCACAGGCCTCAGGCATCTATATACACATTGACCCACATGTTATCTCTGTAAACTTGATAAAAGGATATTTTTCTTCAAGTCCTTTGCCCACGCTGAGATGGGATCACTTGTTCTTTTCTTGCTAATACATTTGAGTTCTCTGTATATTCTGGTTATTAAACCTTTGTCAGAGATATAACCTGCAAATATCTTCTCCCATTCTGAGGGCTGTCTGTTTGCTTTACTTACTGTGTTCTTGGCTGTGCAGAAGCTTTTTAGTTTGATCAGGTCCCAGTAATGTAGTTTTGGTGTTGCTTCAATTACCTGGGGGGTTCTCCTCATAAAATATTCGCTCAGGCCAATTTCTTTAAGTATTTTTATACTTTCATGTCTTAAGTTTAAATCTTTAATCCAGTGAGAGTCTATCTTAATAATGGTGAAAGGTGTGGGTCAAGTTTCAGTCTTCTACAGGTCGCCAGCCAGTTCATCCAGCACCATTTGTTAAATAGGGATCTTTTCCCCATTGAATGTTTTTAATTGGCTTGTCAAAGATCAAATAATAGTAAATTGCTGGGTTCATCTATTGGCTCTCTATTATGTTCCATACATGTACCTCTCTGTTTTTGTGCCATTACCATGCTGTTTTGATCACTAGATACTAGATAGTATAGTCTGAGGTCTGGTACTGTGATTCCTCCCGCTTTGTTTTTATTTCTGAGTAATGTCTTGGCTATTCGAGGTTTTTTTTTTTTTTATTGTTGGGGATTCATTGAGGGTACAGAAAACCAGGTTACACTGATTGCATTTGTTAGGTAAAGTCCCTCTTACAAGTGTGTTTTGCCCCCCGAAGGTGTGGCACACACCAAGACCTCACCCCCCTCGCTCCTTCCCTCTCTCTGCTTTTCCTTTCCCCATCCCTCCCTCATTCTTTCTCTGCTCTCCTATTCGAGGTTTTTAATAAATAACTAAGAAAATGCCGTGAAGGCTATGTTAACCAGTTTAATGAAAATGTTTTCAAATTGTATATAAAACCAGCACATTGTACCCCATGATTGCATTAATGTACACAACTATGATTTAATTTATATCATAAATTTTTCTATCATAGTCCTTACTGAATTACTTTGCATTGTTTATAAGAAGAATGTAAATGATGGTCATGAAATTTCTAACTCACTTTATTTTTTTTTAATTTTTATTAAATCATAGCTGTGTACATTAGTGCAATCATGGGGTACAGTGTGCAGGCTTCATATACAATCTGAAATATTTTCATCCAACTGTTTGACATAACCTTCATGGGATTTTCTCGTTTATTGTTTGAAAACATTTGTGTTCTGCATTTAGTAGGTTTCACCTGTCCCTTCTAAGATGCACCATAAGTGTGATCCCACTATTTACCCTCTCTCCACCCACTCTCCCCCTCCCCTTCTCTCCCTTACCTGTTTCCCCGTCTTCTTGTGCTATAATTGGGTTATAGCCTTCATATGAAAGCTATAAATTAGCTTCATAGTAGGGCTGTATACATTGGATACTTTTTCTTCCATTCTTGAGATACTTTGCTAAGAAGAATGTGTTCCAGCTCC
>CAUYRH010029213.1:0-23395 GCA_963574655.1 Perodicticus potto | reverse complement strand
GGCTGAGTACATTGGATACTTTTTCTTCCATTCTTGAGATACTTTGCTAAGAAGAATATGTTCCAGCTCCATCCATGTAAACATGAAAGAGGTAAAGTCTCCATCTTTCTTTAAGGCTGCATAGTATTCCATGGTATACAGGTACCACAATTAACCCAGTTATAACACAAGAAATGGGGAAAGGGGCAAAGGAGGGGAGGGGAGGGGGGAGGATGGGTGGAAGGAGGGTGATTGGTGGGATCACACTTACAGTGCATCTTAGAAGGGTACAAGTGAAAATTACTAAATGGAGACTATAAATGTCTTCATATAGTGATTAGAAGGCCGTGAAGGCTATGTTAAATAGTTCAATGAAAATATTTCAGATTGTATATGAAGTCTGCACATTGTGCCCCATGATTGCACCAATGTACACAATTATGATTTAATAAAAATTTAAAAAAATACTATTTTATTTTATTATTTTTAAATTTCAGAATATTACAGGGGTACAAATACAGAAACAAATTGTTTCTGTACAGTTTTCATTAAGTTGTAAGTGTGCCCTTCACCTGGACAGTGTTCATTGTCCCTGTTAGGAGTGAATTTACCCCTCCACTCCTGCCCTCTCCCACCTGCTTGCTTTGCATTGAGGTTTTCTACCAAATGTCTTAGTGTATTATGTTTCTATAAATGTTTTGGTTTAGAGTGGAAAATTCTTCACCAAGATAAAGTTACACTTTTTACCATAAGTTTCTTCAGTCCCTTCTCAAATGATAGTGCATTAGGTACAGTATTGGCAGCAAATACATATTAATATGATAATAATGGTAAAGACCATGACAGCTCTTTCTTTGGGAAATGGCACAGTCCCATTATCAAATGATGTCATCTATGTAAAACTCCGTATGGGAATGCTCTGAATTCAGCTATCCATGTGTTATATTAATAACCATTCAAGGAAATATCCCCTCTGGCAATATTCATTTTGACTTTGCCTACTTTGTACCAATGCCCACACCACACGCTGTTTAGAAAGACATTTTGGTATTTCTATAAGTGCTGGAAGAGATCAAGACTTAGAATGCATGGACTAGGGTGGCACCTGTGGCTCAAAGGAGTAGGGTGCTGGCCCCATATACCACAGGTGGTAGGTTCAAACCTGGCCCCGGTCAAAAACTGCAAGAAAAAAATGAAAAGAAAAAATAAGAATCCATGGACTAAGTATTTTCTCCTGATCAAATTCCTTGGCTTCTGAAGGTACTCCATCAGAAGTTTCCTCTTACCTCATAGGGAAAGTTTTAAAAGTAACATATAAAAGTTCTTTGAATGTAAAGTGTCACATAAATTTTAGCCAATGATTTTAAGTTATGATGATTGAGTCTTACCTGATGGACAAAGCAGGGAGTTGAATGTCTCTTCCTTCTCTAGTCCTTCAGGCTTTAAGGTAAAGAAAAAAAGTTAGAGATGGGAATGGACCAAACTTCAGTACATGTGTGTTGATAAGGGAAACACAGATTTCTGGATAGTGAAGAGAGGGATTTGAACTGTATTACATAAGCCAACTCTGTAAGTAGAAGCTATTTGAAGGCAAAGGGTTGATACATGAGAAAGTAAAGGAAAAATTAAGAAAATGAGAGACACAGAGATGATAGATGGGTATGTAGGTAAAGAAGAATAATATTGTAAAATATCCATAATGACTATTAATATTATTATATTATTCATGTACATTATTATATTATTATTATGGATATTGGGGACCATCTAGAGTTTAGGTCTTCTTAGCTAAAAGTGGTAACCCCAACTGGATTCACTATTGTTTTTTGTGACTCAGTTAGACCTGTCCAATGAGTAGGCTTACTTACTTCAACCAACAGGGGCTTGATGATTGTGTCTTTCTTTCCATGTTCGGGGACTGTAGGTAGCTCAGTCCCACACAACTCTAAAGACGCTAGTGCCTCTGCGCTCACAGTGAAATTCACATATCCTGAAGAATAGAGATGAGTATCACCTTCCCCTTCCTTCAAGCCTTCAAACTCAAGATTTATGAATGTTCAATACCGTGCTTTAACTTTTGTTTCATAAAAACACAAAAGTAAGAATGGAAACAGCACAAATGAGAGATTAATGATACTGAAAATTCAAGGTTGAGATGTTTGGAGGTACCTTTCTAGGCACTCCTGTATTTAAGAAAACAAAAACATATTGTACCATCTAGGGGCCTTTTCCTAAGGAAAGTAGTACTAAATATAAGGTTCCCATGGGTAGATATAATTTTGAGTAAAGAATTGTTTCTAGTAGTCTGTCCCTCACCTAGTGACTTTGGGGTTACTGCCCAGGACACAGTTTGCCGCCCGTTCCCACAGATGCAGTGAGACTCTCGTTCCTTCTCCACAGGGACAGCTTGGAACGTGGGAGTGTCTTCCAGCTTCACAATGACCTGAAAACACACATGAGACAAATTAGAGGCAGAAGGAGATTGGAGAGAGAATGGGTTTGAAGAAAAGCATACGGAGGGACTGGTTAAATTTCAGGTTGCTAATATCAATGAAGATACAAACAAAGATAAAGCACCTTTAGTACATGTAGGTGGATCTGATGTCTAAATCTGAGTATTTGGTTGCAACCTGATCTTCCATGTGGTGGGAGCAGAGAAAAGATGTGATCATGGCTTATTGCTGTACTGTTTTGGCCTGGAAACTTGCCCATCTCCTCAGCTTTCCCAGCAGAGTATACATGACTTACAAAGAGATATGGTTTTAGTACAGGTATGATGCTCATAAAGAACTTAACATCATATTTAATATAATGAATGAGCTATGAAAAGTTAAATATATGGGAATGCAGAGGTTGAAACCTTGAAGAATCTAAGACATGAGAATGAAGATTACTGATTTTTTTTTGTTGCCTATGTCAGAAATCGTCATATTACCTGAAGTACCTAACTTTAAAAGGTTATGAAAAGGTCTAGTAATTTAGTTGCAATTTGTTATTTGGAAATAGCAACTGTAACCTGTGTAACACATGAATATCTGATAATATTCTTCCTCTAGTATACAGATCTTGTACACAAGAGTTTGTCAATACTCGTAAGAATGTAGCTTTTAATTTATGTGACTGCTACCTTCTGTTCAATTTAGGAACGAGATCCTTACCCGAATGCATACGGGAAGGTAGTTTAAGATCGTGGCCTTGAGTGTGAAGGCTTCTCCACGGACCACAGAGTAGGGCATCGTGAGCTCCACAAAGAAGGGCTGGAAGGCTCTGAGAGAGGCAGTGGGAGAGAGACCAAGTCCAGTGTCTTGGGACAGGCAGAGGGCCCCTGCCTTCCACTCTGTGATGGTGTCAGGGACTGATACTCCCACCTCCGCAACACCCGATGAGCTGGGGAGGATGAAAATGTGAGGAACGGAAGAATGGAGTTAAGTAAATCCTTTCTGGGATGAGAACCCATACAAATGATTCTATTGTCATGACATGCATGCATTGCATAGAAATATCAATAATTGAGAATATAATCAAAGCTTGAGATGGGAAAATGTAAGTCCTTCATTTCTTCCAATTCTATTTTCAATGGTAGACTATCTCAGAATCTCCTACAGCCATACAGTTGCAACATAACCATTTACACACAAAATAGGTAGAAATTTATAATTTGAGATCATCCTTAAATTCTTTTCTCTAAAAAACCATTTTACTGAGGATTGCTTTATAATTTTTAATTCTACTACTATTGTGTATAGTTGGCCTGACTGAATCTGTGCTTAGTTCAAGATTATTAACCCTAAAAAGAAAAGCCTGGGACCAGATGGCTTCGTATCAGAATTCTACCAAACCTTTAAAGAGGAACTAGTACCTATATTACTTAACCTTTTCCAAAACATAGAAAAAGAAGGAATACTATCTAACACATTCTATGAAGCAAACATCACCTTGATCCCCAAACCAGGAAAAGACCCAACAAGAAAAGAAAATTATAGAGCAATATTACTAATGTATGTTGATGCAAAAATATTCAACAAGATCCTAACAAACAGAATCCAGCAACACATCAAACAAATTATACACCATGACCAAGTGGGTTTTATCCCAGGGTCTCAAGGCTGATGCAATATATGTAAATCTATAAATATAATTCATCACATAAACAAAATAAAAAACAAAGACCATATGATTCTCTCAATGGATGCAGAAAAAGGTTTTGATGATATCCAGCATCCCTTCATGATCAGAACACTTAAGAAAATGGGTATAGAAGCGTCATTTCTTAAACTGATAGAGGCCTTCTACAGCAAACCCACAGCCAATATCATATTGAATGGAGTTAAATTGAAATCATTTCCACTCAGATCAGGAATCAGGCAATGTTGCCCATTGACTCCACTGCTCTTTAACATTGTAATGGAAGTCTTAGCCATCACAATCAAGCTAGAAAAGGCGATCAAGGTTATCTATATAGGGTCAGAAGAGATCAAACTTTCACTCTTAGCAGATGGTATGATTGTATATCTGGAAAACACCAGGGATTCTACTACAAAACTCTTAGAAGTGATCAAGGAATACAGCATGTCTCAGGTTACAAAATCAACACTCATCAAACTGTATCCTTTATATATACACCAACAATAGTCAAGCTGAAAAAACAGTCAAGGACTCTATCCCTTTCACAGTAGTACCAAAGAAGATGAAATATTTGGGAGTTCAGCTAACAAAGGACGTGAAAGATCTCTATAAAGAGAACTGTGAAACTCTAAGAAAAGAAATAGCTGAAGATGTTGACAAATGGAAAAAACATACCATACTAATGGCTGGGAAGAATCAACATTATTAAAATGTCCATATTACCCAAAGCAATACATAATTTTAATGCAATCCCTATTAAAGCTTCACCGTCATACTTTAAAGATCCCGAAAAAATAATACTTCGTTTTACGCGGAATCAGAAAAAACCTTGAATAGCCAAGACATTACACAGAAATGAAAACAAAGCAGGAGGAATCGTGCTCACGCTCTATAGAGAGACTATACTATAAATTGATAGTGATCAAAATTGTATGGTACTGGCACAAAAACAGAGAGGTAGATGTATGGAACAGAATAGAGAACCAAGAGATGAACCCAGCTACTTACTGTTATTTGATCTTCAATAAACCAATTAAAAACATTCAGTGGGGAAAAGATCCCCTATTTAACAAATGGTGCTGAGTGAACTGGCTGGCGACCTGTGAAAGACTGAAACTGGACCCACACCTTTCACCATTAAGTAAGATAGACTCTCACTGGATTAAAGATTTAAACTTAAGACATGAAACTATAAAAATTGTAGAAGAAAGTGCAGGGAAAACACCTGAAGAAATCAGCCTGGGTGAACAGATTATGAGGAAGACCCCTCTGGGAAACTGAAGCAACACCAAAAATACATTACTGGGACCTGATCAAACTCAAAAGCTCTGCACAGCCAAGAACACAGCAAGTAAAACAAGCAGACAGCCCTCAGAATGGGAGAAGATATTTGCAGGTTATGTCTCCAACAAAGATTTAATAACCAGAATCCACAAAGAACTCAAATGTATTAGCAAGGAAAGAACAAGTGATCCCATCTCAGGATGGGCAAGGGACTTGGAGGGAAACTTCTCTGAAGAAGACAGGAGAATGGCCTAAAGACACCTGAAAAAATGCTCATCATCTTTAGTCATCAGAGAAATGCAAATCAAAACCATTTTGAGATATTATCTAACTCAAGTAAGATTAGCCCACATCACAAAATCCCAAAACCAGAGATATTGGCGAGGATGTGGAGAAAAGGGAACACTTCTGCACTGCTGATGGGAATGCAAACTAATACGTTCCTTTTGGAAAGATATTTGGAGATCACTTAGGGATCTAAAAATAGACCTGCCATTTGATCCTTCAATTCCTCTACTAGGTATATATCCAGAAGACCAAAAATCACTTTATAACAAAAATATTTGCACCAGAATGTTTATTGCAGCCCAATTCATAATTGGTAAGTCATTGAAGAAGCCCAAGTGCCCACTGACCCACAAATGGATTAATAAATTGTGGTATGTGTGCACCATGGAATATTATGCACCCTTAAAGAAAGATGGAGACTTTACCTCTTTCATGTTTACATGGATGGAGCTGGAACATATTCTTTTTAACAAAGTATCTCAAGAATGGAAGAAAAAGTATGCAACGTACTGAGCCCTACTATGAAACCAATTTATAGCTTTCATATGAAAGCTATAACCCAATTATAGCCCAAGAAGAAGAGCAAAGAGGAGAGGGAGGGGAGGATAGGTGGAAAGAGGGTAATTGGTGGGACCACAGGGGTACAAGTATTTTACAGGGGTACAAGTTAAATCTACTAAGTGTAGAATATAAATGTCTTAACACAATAACTAAGAAAATGTGCTATGTTAAGAAGGCTATGTTAACCAGTTTGATGAAAATATTTCAAATGGTATATAAAACCAGCACATTGTACCCCATGATTGCATTAATGTACACAGCTATGATTTAATCAAAAAATCATTAAAAATACTGCAAAATTAGCCAAAAGCTTTCAGTTTCTCCTTGCAAGTGTTTTGTTTACACACTATCTCAGTTGCTGCCTGAGGATTGACGGGTAAACAATAGTCCTCCAGAGGCCTGAAAAGGAGTTTGGGAACATCCCCGTCTTCCCTGCCCCTCCTTCCCTGCCACCCATCTGCCTTATAGTGATAAACTCAGACTCCAGGTTTCTCTGGAAGGAGTGTATTCATACTTCCCTGGTGTTCATACTGTTGGTGGGAATATAAACTGGTTATCCATTATAGAAAACAGTATGAAAATTCCTCAAAAAATTAAAGATGAAAATATGGTATGACTCAGAAATCCCTCTTTTGAGTATTTACTCTGAGGAAATGTAATGAGCACCTCCTTGTACAGATACATATGCCTGCTTATGTCCATTGCAGCATTAATGACAGTAGCCAAGATAGGGAAAAAACCTAAGCATCTGTCTATGGATGAATAAAGAAATTTTATGGGTAGGGATGTGTGTGTGTTTGTATAATGGAATATTATTCAGCCTTAAAAAGAAAATGATCCTGCCATTTGTGAGGGCATGGATGAACCTGGAGGACACTGTGCTACATGAAATAAACCACACACAGAAGGAAAAACATCACATGATTTCACTTGTATGTGTAATTTAAAAGAAGCTGAACACACAGAAACAGAATAGCATGATGGGTGGCAAGATTCAGGTCAAAGACTACAAAGTTGCTATTAGGTAGGATAAATAAATGTAGAGCTCTAAGGTACCGTATAAAGGCTATAGTTGATAATATTATTTTGTATACTGGAAATTGGCTAAGAGGATAGATTTCCAGGTGCACTTGCCACACGCACAAAAACAGGTAATAATGTGAGGTGATAGATCTGTTAATTTTCTTGATTGTCGAATCATTTCACTATGTATAGGTGTATTAAAACATTGTGTTGTACATTATAAATACCAGAATTGAATATAATGAGGAATCTGTATTCATTTTGTACACAAAGGAAGCTACTTGGCTGGGTGTGGTGGCTCACACTTATAATCCCTGTCCTGGGGAGGCAGAGGTTTGGGGGGGGGATTGCTGAGCTCATAGGTTCAAGACCAGCCTGAGCAAGAGCAAGACCCTGTTTCTAAAAATAAAAAATAGCCAAGTGTTGTTTGTGGTGGGCGCCTGTAATCTCAGCTACTTGAGAGGCTGAGGTAGGAGGATGACTTAAACCCAAGAGTTTGAGGTTGCTGTGAGCTAAGATGCCATAGCACTCTACCAAGGGTGACCAAGTGAGACCGTCTCAAACAAAACAAAACAAAACAAAAAATAACTAAAGGAAGCTACTTACTTCACCACCACCAAATCCCAGATCCACGTCTCAGGGAAGTACTTTCGTATAGTCTCTGTGGGAGCCTCTTCCAAATGCATCATCGTTAAACCTTGGTGGCCTCTTTGTGTTACGTCTGACTCTACTAGAGAGAGAGAGAAGATAGGAAAAATAAACATTAAAGTTAAAACTTGTGAGAATTTGTAGTAGGTGCTATCAAAGGGTGATGAAACAGAGAAGAACCAGGGGAGGGTACTTGGGTGGTTAGAAAAAGTTTCTTGGTGGAGGTAATATTTCAGTTCAGTTCTGATATAGTAGAAGCTAGGAGTGGGCTGGGGAAAGAAGATCGTAAGCAGAGGCTATAGAGACCTTGGCAGAAAGATCCTTGGAGTGCCTGTGGAGCAGAAGGGCTCTGGAGTCCTCTGTGGCTGTGACATTATGCTAAGAGGACAGTATTATGACATGGGATTGGGAGGAAAGCAGTGGTCGTATTTCCCATTGGTGTGTTTCTCAGTTGTGACACAGATCTATGGCAGTGGCTTTGGGAAACAGTTTACAGGAGTGAAAAGATCAAGGATGAAAAGTCCCTTTATTCCATATTGTGTCAGAAGTTAGAGTTAGGTTCTTTCATCCTATTCCCTATCTGTTAAGGTTATGCTGATAAATCTTTAATAAGCAAATCTCTGAAAAAATCATGCATATATATATGTTTGTAGGTATGACAGTTTACTGTAAATGGTACTATAAAGGATTGTAGAATGTAATTTATAAATAATATAAATATATACAATAATCTTTGTAGTAGTACCATATACCCAATGGATTCTCATTGAACGTTTTCCCTGCTTTTTGAAACTCTTCTGTGTGTACTTAACGTATGCTTAATCATGATTTGGGAGTGTAAGATTATAAATAAACACTCGATTACTATTTGATTTATGAACAAAGAAGCTCACATCACTGATGAATGCTTGTGGTTCCAACATTAATATTGGCTGATGAATATTGATTGATGAAAAAGTAGCTTTTGTTCATAAATATTTCTATTTCTGTTTACACTGATTCTATTCCTGGAAACTGTCTCTTCCCTTTTCAACCTCACACATCTCCATTTGTCAGAAACTAATCCTTCATAAATGACATCTGATTCCTCAAGCAGAGTTAATATTTCTTTTACTTTGTATATTTGTGTATTATCTCTCTCACAGTCTGCCTTGTATTACTGCCAGAGCTGCACATGTGAATGGCCTGACACAGTCAGAAGATACGGGGTTATATTGCTATATGACCTCCAACAAGAACCTCAATACACATATATATCAATCACAAGTCCTTTTTGGTTAATTTGTTCATATTTTATCTTTCTAAAAATTCTTTTATTCAGTTCAATATATCAGAAATAAATTTTTATTAATTTTTTTTTACCTAAATAAGCTACCCCTGGTGTCCATGTTTCAAACTTTTCACGCTGTGGGCATACTTTGGGTTTATGAATCTTTGAGTTGGTGAATACCTTTAGGCCCATATCCTGTAAAGGAAATTATCACCTAATTAGTACATAGATATTACATATAGGTGCATGCTTCTTTTCTTTGAATTTGATAAGCAGTCCAGTTCACTTAATATTTAACTTTTAACGTTCACATCTGTAGAAGAGACATGAGTATACTTATGTAAGTAATTTCATTCTCTTGCTTGAGCTCTTTCAATAGTAATTATTTTATATATGGAATAGTTATGAATATCACAAAACAATGAGTTTTAATAAAAAAGAATGTTTGATTAATAATCCAAAAAGTACCATTCAGTTTTGTAGATTTTAGCAGATCTGTTACTCTTCATGACCTTTGAGTGGTCATTTGATCTCTTTGTCTCATTATCCTCAACCATAAGGGATTAAAATAAATGATTTTTTTCCATACACAATATTTTAAGAACTGTATAAACTGACCATCCATGATGTGAGGAATTTACCTGTAGGAAGCTATACATATCTTTTTCATTTGTATTTGGCACTGGGGAATATGTTATTCCGTTAATGTGGATGTTGTATCGTTCAACACAGTCTTCATTGACGTCCTCCTGCTGGTTCACACCATCCGGGAAACCAGTGAGGTCCTTCAGTGGAAGCAGGTTGTAAACCTGTACAAAGGCAAAGAAATAAAAAAAAGCAAACTTATTTGTGTTTTATTTTTTTTTTTAAATTCAAGGCGAAAAGAATAATTACCATGAGTGCTCTCATTGATTTGATAATTTAGAAAAAGAATATGGAGCATTTTCTCTAAAAACTGTTGCCATTTTGAAGATGTTTAACCAAAAAACTCTCATATAAGTACTCACAGGTCATAATATTTTTGTTACACGGTTATTTCATTAGTAGACTTAAAATTAGAACGAAATAAGCCTATATAAATTGAGAAATTTGTCAGCTATATTTGAGATATTGCAAAAAGCTTTGTGCTAATAGTTTTTGCCTTTTATCTTGTGATTAGTGACTGATTCAATATATAACAAAGTTAATGGACATATGTTCTAAACAGTCATATGAATAAATAAATGTTATCTACAAGGGACAGGATAGTATGTTCTTACATATTATTCATGGAAGCAAAATCCTCCAGCTTTTGACAAAATACATAAAACTGTAACTGTGAAATACTGGACATGATGCTTCAGAGACTTTGGCTAGTGCATGCTTTTTCTTTTTACATTTATATATAATACATATTATACATATAATATTTGCATTATATATAAAATATATATAAGGTGTACAACACAATGCAAGGGTATATTTCAAAATAAGTAAGAGTAAATTTTATATGTTTTACCACAAAAAATAAGTAAGTGAGGTAGGGGTTATGTTAGTCAGTGTGATTCAAACATTCCACATTGTTTACCAGATCATCACATTATACCCCATAAATGTATACAGTTATCATTTTAATTAAAAATTAAATAAAAAATACATAAAATATACTATGGGGGCCAAAATGTGTACATATGTATTAAATTTCTAATACTCAAGTTGCATTTGACTTCTGCAATTACAAGATTCATTTGAAAGGGAGGAGTAAGATGGAACATAAAAATGTTGCCAGGTGAGCTATATTACATTCATAGGAGTTTTAAATCGATTGGCAAGAATAGATTAGCAAAGTGAGTCCTGTAATGAAAATTGGACATTTTTTGAAAGGTAGCTCTCAAAATTTCCCATTTCTCCTCCCTGCTTTATTTTTCTCCAAAGCACATTAGCATTATGTGTTTCATCTATACGAATGTCATGAGACAAGGATCTTTGTTCAACAGTTCACCACTAGATCTTCAGCACTTAGTATAGAACCTTGAACACAATAGACATTAAATAAATACAGTTGACCCTTGAGCAACATAGGTTTGAACCATGTGGACCCACTGATATACGTGTTTTCTTTCACCTTTGCCACCAATGAGTTAGCAAGATCCATCTTTCTCCCCCACCCCCTGCTCAGCCTACACAACAGGAAGATGACGAGAATGGAGAATGCCATGCTTCATTTCTGCTGAATGATTAGTGAATATATTCCCTCTTCCTTATGAGCTTCTTAATAACATCTTTTTTCTCTAGCTGAATTTATTGTAAGATACAGTACATAAGACATGCAACATACAAAAAATGTGATACTCGACTGTTTATGTTATCAGTAGGGCTTCTGGTCAAAGGCAGGCTGTAAAAGTAGGCTTTTTATTTGGGGGAATGAAAAGTCATATTCATATTTTGGACTATGGAGGGGGATCAGCACCCATAACCTCCACAGTGTGCAAGTGTCAACTGTACACGTATGTGTTGAATGAATGACTGATACTAGTGGGAGCAAAGTGTTTCATTAGTAAAACTAGGATTAAGAGAAACCAATGTTCCATCCCAGGTCTGCTACTAAATACCTGGAAACTTCTGTTTTATTATTAAGTTAAATATCAAGTAGGATTTTCTGTCCTATCTACCCATCAAAGTTGTTATAATTAAAAAATAACCTTGAAAGTGTAAAATTGTTAAATAAATTTAAAACATTAATGCTATTTTTCCTACACATCTTCTTGTTTCCACTATTAATATGTCCTTGATACTGCCTTTACAAGTATTTTAATATTTTCAATTAAAATATCATTATAAGAACCAAGAAGTAAAAAAGTGTTTTCTAGTTTCATTTTGGGGGGAAGTAAAAGTATAAAACATCCCTTTGTAAACTTCTAATAGTGGAAAAAAGTTCCAATAGAAGGTTATTCCAATTGGCCTCATATTGAAAATGTGAAGATGAGACCAAACCTCTATTAGTACATGCTAAGTAGTTTCTTCTTGTTCCACGTCAATACATGCTTTTGGTACAATTTTTATTAATCCTGTATTTTAAAATATTTAATTTATTAATATCAGCTATCATATAGTAATTCATATTTCCTATATTCATCAGAGATAATACTTATCTTCCTTCAGAGATTAGCTGAAGATTGGGACAGCTATTATTTCAATTGATATAATTCTTATAAAAACAGAAGTTTGATACTTCATTTAGCTTGTGTAGGCTTAGAGCTGTTAAACGTACAACTTCTGGTAGGCTTTTTGAAATTAAAACAGTCTTGGAAACTCCTATTACTGGTTTCATGGAGCTCTGTAATTTCAGAGACTTTAGATAGCACATGTTTTTTCTTTTCACATTTATACATATATAAAATACATAGTATGTATTATATATATAATATACAAAGGGTGCCAAAAATGTATTTCAAGAAAGGAAAAAGCCATATTAAATAAGTAATCCTCGAATCACATGTGACTTCTGCACTTACAAGAGGCTCCTAATGTGATTTGTATTCATCTTTTGTTATCAGTATGCTTATATATTGAGTATTACAATTTTAATAAGGGTTTTTCCTTTCTTAAAATGTGTATACAATTTTTGGTCCCCACTGAATATAATATACATGTATAAAAATTTATGAATGACTTCCCTGATTCCACAATCAGAACGAATCCTTTTATTTTGTACATCTACACCTCCCTTGTAGCACTTTTCACAATCTGCCTTGTA
Source organism: Perodicticus potto (assembly GCA_963574655.1). NCBI lineage: Eukaryota > Metazoa > Chordata > Mammalia > Primates > Lorisidae > Perodicticus > Perodicticus potto. Next base: position 10,481 of record CAUYRH010029213.1, on the reverse strand, counting down.
TATTCTTCAGTTTTGCATATTTATCATCAGTCCCAGGCCGAACAAGGTAGGGTCAGTAGGTCTGTTCTTAAGTAGAATTTGTATGTAGGTACATTTAGCTATTACCTGTAATAGCCCCTGTTTGTAAGTGTGAGTCATATGTCAGTCAGACATTTATAACTCAGGGACTTCCTGTAAGTGCCTTGACACAATGAGATTTGGATTTGTATAGCTGTGGGAACTTGAGCAAGAAGCTTAATCTTAGTCACAAGTTCTTTTTCTGTTTTATTTATTTGTTTATTTTTTGAGACAGGGTTTCACTCTGTCCATCAGGCTAGAGTTTAGTAGTGTCATCATAGCTCACAGCAACCTCCAACTCCTAGCCCCTAGTGATCTTCTGGCTTCACCCTCCTGAGTAATTGGGACTACAGGCACGTGCCACTATGCCCAGCTAATTGTTTTATTTGTCATAGGGACAGAGTTTCACTTTGTTGCCCAGACTTGTCTCAAATTCCAGGTCTTCACCTATCCTCTAACCTCGGTCTCTCTTTTGATGTTAATTTTTTAAATCACATTTTATATTTATAAAATTCTTTTATTAATCTCAGTATGCTGTATGGCAATACATTTTTATTACTCTTATTTTACCTGCAATGGCTAGTAGTCTATATCCTATATAAATATATGTTACCCAGACACATACATATATATAATTAATATTCTTTATCAAAGAAAGCACATGTGAAAGAGCTCAAAACTATTAACTCCTAGATAAATATACTTTTCATAGATGTTATTCTTCTCCTCCCCAGATAGGCATTTTTACTTGCTTTGAGCCCCTTGCATGGCCCTTGTTGACCTCCTGAGGCTGTTGGGAACTCACCGAGGATGGGGAGAGCTCAGCCTCGGGCCTCATGAGCAGCACACTTTGGTCCACTGCACAGAGGGCACAGACCGACTGGGGAGAAGCTGTGACTCTCAGGTGGGCGTGTGAGGCCGGGAGACTTTGCTCTGGGTTAAAGCTCAAATTCACCTGTGAAATTGAGGGAAAAGGTCAGAAAAGGAAATTTACTGATTTAACCATGCATGCCTTGCATTTTCTGAATGTTCTTCATATTCAGTGGATAACTGCTTTGACTTCAGGGTGGTTGGTGTTATGTCAGTCCTGGGGCTTTTTGTGCCCTGCAATTCTTTCATTCTCAAGAATTAGTTGAGCCATTTTAATGATGTCTAGTTATTCTTAGAAATTACTAATTAGGACATGTCATTTTTAAATCTTTGATACGAGGTCAGGCACTCGTTAACTGTGGTAGGATTGCACAAAAATAATACATGTTTTTTCTTTTCACGTTTGTATATATATATAAATTTTTGCTTTTATTTTGGCTCTTTAGTAGTCTTAAAATCTTGTATTTTTGTTTTGGCTCTTTAGTAGTCTTAAAATCTTGCTCATATATTTCCCAACTTTTCATTAGCGATAATGGGAACAAGTACGCTGAACTGTGTCATTTGGTAGGAGACAAGGTGCTATGAGAATTTTGAGAGTTTTGCATTAGGAATCAAGAGACAGAGCTTTTCAGTTTTGACTCTGCCATTACCTGGTTGAATGTCTTTGGGGAATCTGTTTAACTCTTTTGGCTCTTATGCTCACAAGTATAAGACAAATGCAAATGATAGTAACTGCTATGATTTTACAAAATATATAGAAAATACAGCAGAACCTCCATAGGTGACTACCTCCCTACACTAACCACCTCCTTAAGCTGGCCTAATTTTCATAGACTGAATGGGCACCACAAGTATGTTAGTATAGCAGGCTTAGTTCTTTACGTTGACCACCTCCACATGTTGACCGGTTTGTTACAGTCCCTTGGGTGGTCAACTTACAGAGGTTCTACTGTATTTTCTGTCAGCCATTTCTTTGTAAAATTTTGTTATGAATATTGTAAATAAAAGTACATTCAGCTATAACGTCCCATTTTCCCTATTTATGGCAACTTTATGCGTGATTTTTGGGACACACTCTAGTTTGAAATGTTGAGAAGTTTGTGATATCAAGCACCCACCTTGTTGGCCAAACACTTTTCAACTCCATACTTTGCAGAATCCCCAATCACTTCCCCATCAGGTAAAATGGCATAGATGAGCAACCGAGCAACTGGGGCAATGTCTGACGACACGGGGACTGACACGGAAAAATGGCCTTTCACTGAAGCAGGGAGAATGAGAAGAAGTAAGCATGGGTTACAGTCGTGTTCAGGGCTGACATGAGATTATTCTGTTGCACAAAGCTATTTTGGGAGGCTGGTCCAGTTAATGACTTGCTGTTAGTAGATGTAATAGATATAAAGAACAGTAGATGCAATAAACTGATGAATAAAGCACTAGCTTTAGGAAAAACTTTATCAAAATCCATTTTCTTTTATAAATCATATACGGTATTGATTTCTCGCCAATGTTAAGTATTAGCTCATCCTTATATGGTTCTTATGCTATATCAGCACCTCACACTAGAAGAGGGAGATAGAACCCAAAGCTACCAGATATAATGGGAAGAGTTTAACACATGGTATTTAGGCTGTATTAGATGAGGAGTAACCTTCAAATGTTTATATTTGCCACATACTTGTTCATGGAAAGGGTCCAATTCAATGGCAGAAGTATGCTATTTAACTCTTTATAAATAATAACCATCATCAAAGGGAAAATAAGATATTTATAAAGGTATAAATGACTCAGCACAAGAATGCATCCCAAAACTTTACCTTTCCTCCTCCCCATTCTCTTAAATAATTCTTAAGTGTTTCCCATTTTGAGAAGAGGGTCCAAGAATACTATGCTTTAAAAATTTGAAATAAGTGTAGGTTATATGCAACAACATATAATAATGCAAACAGAACATGCTGAAGGAAAAAATGGATGTGTGATTAAGGGAGGAAAAAGGAAACATTATTGCTTTCCCTCTCTCAAATTCTTCTTTATTGTGCTTAGAGAGAAATGATCTTGAAAGTAATGCTGGTATTTCTGTAGTAAAAAGGTGAATATGTCAGAATGGGGCAACAATGTGATCATGGAAATACTCACTATCTTCCTCCCTCACAGGCAGGACATGAGTCCCATTTCGGACAATACCTCCCTTTGCCATTACCTGTAAAAAAGGAAACAAAAATGAATTTCATGTGTCTGACAGAGATTTCATTCCAATCTTGTTTTGATATGCTTGCTTTATGGAGCCCCTGCTGGCAATAAATAGCCCCCAGAGAAGTCAAACTTTCAAAAGGAACATTTATAAGAAGTCAAGATGGCCAGGTGAGGTGTCTCACTCCTGGAATCCTAGCACTCTTGGCGGCCGAGGCAGGAGGAGCCCTTGAACTCAGGAGTTCAGGGCCTGAGCAAGGGCAAGACCCTGTCTCTACTAAAAATGGAAAAAAACTATAGTCAGGTGTTGTGGTGGGCACCTGTAGTCCAGCTACTTGGGAGGCTGAGGCAAGAGGACTCTGGAGAGTAAGAATTTGAGGTTGCTATGAGCTATCATGCCATGGCGCTCTACTCAGGGTGACAGAGTGAGACTGTCTCAAAAAAAAAAAAAAAAAAAAAAGTCAAAGTGGTGATGCCTAAACAGTTTCCAAAGAAAAGAATGATAAGAATGGAAAATCAAGCATCCCATGTAGTCAATACTAAGTTGAAATTTGTAGATTAACAAGAACGTGCACACATGAGAAAAAAATTCAATTAAACTGAAGAAATGTGAGGGAGGGAGCTTGGTGAGTTCCCACCTGACAGGAACAATGTACAGGTAAATGACACATTTCCTGGGTGAAGGTCTCAACTATGCCTTGGACTTGACCTTACATACACAAACAATGTAGCCCTACTTGTATGTCCTCTCGTATTAATCCAAAATTTTAAAAAATGAGCTTTATAATGACTTGACCCTGCAGAGAGCTTTTGTCTACAGATAAGTCAATGCTGTGACTTCTTTCTCACCAGGTAATAGAAGACAAGCTCCTTCAGTTCCTTCAGGACCTGTGCTTTCAGAATATAATGTGCCTGGACTGTGTGAGTTTGGCCACAGCGCAGCTCCCCAGGTACAGGCTCAAGGTGCACAAAGCTGTTGCTCAGGGAGAACACGAGATTAGCAGTGTGATAGGCCTCTTGGTTTTCTTCCGACACCCACTGGTAGCCATAACAGCTGTTTTGATCCCTGTGTTTGACCTAATGAATTAGGAAAACATTCAATATCATTTTATAGATGATACATCATAAAGAATAAATGTTCTGATAAAACTGTATAAGTTTACTGTCCTACTTTAACTTGTAGCTAGAGATATTTTACTCCACAGTAAAAAGTGAGAGAGAAGGACTCCTTATTTTGGATTCCTGTGTCAAATGCAGACATGATATATGCTTTTACATGCAGAGGCTGCTAGGTTTGAGATTTACATTTCTGAAAAACACAAAAGGAGGCTTCCTTCACTCTGATTAGCTTGCTTGAAATTTCTTGGGCTACTTTGCTTATGCAAATAGAGATAATGGTATCTGTGAAACCTCACTGAGTCTCTCAAAAAATCTTAAGAAACTAGTTCAGAACTGTCTTTTTAAGATGGGTTTGAAATGAGTATTATGAATAAATAAAGTACTGCAACCTTAGGGGTCTGAGAAAATACTGGTAAAAGTCATTGATTTCAGAGTTGAGTTGGTGAATTAGCTAAAGTCTACCTCTCCTGGACCATCAGGCTGAAAATTTTTCATGTTTCCTGCTGTTCTGGATTCTTCTCAGACCTCATAGGACCTACTCGATTCTATTTCAAATATTTCTACATGTAGAATTTGGTCCTTAACTCTGGGTGCTTCGCCCACCACTGCCAATAGAATGAATGCATCCTTGTGCCAGTAAGACACTTTGTTCATCTGTAGGGTCTCAGTATATGTTGTAGTGATAACATATATATGACCAACCCAAAGAGGGAGCATCTAAAAGAAATATTTCCATTGTCAGGACTACCACAGTGCCTGGCACATAGAAAACATTCAAGACATACCTTGATTGATAAATGAATAAACATTCAAATTTGAGTCATCGGAGGTGTGGGATCTTATACTATCTATTTACATCTAAGTCAATAACATTATATTATTTGTGTCTTCTTTATACTAAACAAGGCAGGGGTTTTCCAGTACTATGATAATGTAATATATATAGTGTATTTATGTATCTATAAGCATATATCTATATCTCTGTTGGTGAACAGAAGACTGTATGCTACATGTACACAAAATAAGTTATATGGGAATAGACAGGTCATCTGGAGAAAATTAGGAAGCAAGACAAAAATATAGTAAGACAATTTATAGAGTGTATATTTTTGAGACTAAATGCAATTATGTTAAGATTCGCTTTTATAATAAAAGTATTTAACAGTTAAAGAGTGGTTACAAAGTGCATGTATTATTTAATATTTACAATAATGCCAAGAGTTAGGTACTAATATTGTATCCATTTCAAAGATAATGAAATGAAGCATTGAGCTTTTAGTTATTTTCCCCTAATATAGAGTTAAATCAGTATTTTTAACCGCTTTACTTGATTTTGGTTATGGAATTTATACTTTTCAAAAAATTGTGATAAAAATAAAACATAAAATTACTATCTTCATAATTTTTTAGTGTACAGTTTGATCGTTAAAGATATCTGTTGTGAGGGCAGTGCCTGTTCCTTAAGGAGTAGGAACACTGGCCTCATATACCGGAGGTGATGGGTTCAACCCCAGCCCCAGCCAAAAACTGCAAAACAAAACAAAACAACAACAAAAAGATATCTGTTGTGCAACATAGAACTTTTTATTTTGCAAGACTGAATCTCTATACCCATTAAATAGCAAATCCCTATTTCTTGTTCTCTCTAGCTTCTGGAAACTACCATTCTATCTTCTGCTTCTATGACTTTGACTACTTTAGGAACCTCATGTACATGGACTCATACAGTATTTTTCCTTTTGTGAGTAACTTATTTCACTTGGCATAATATGCTCAAGGTTCATCTGTGTTGTAGCATGTGTAGGATTTCCTTCCCTTTGGAAATTGTAGGCTGAGTTATGTTCCATTGTATATGTACAATGTCCCATGTTTTGTTTACTCATTCATTGGTGGATAATTGGGTAGGTCCCACCTCTTAGCTATTGGGAATAGTGCTGCTATGAACATGGGTGTGCAAATACCTCTTCAAGACCCTCCTTTCTACTCTTTGGTAAGGTTTATGAATCACACAGTAATTCCATTTTTTAATTTCAGAGAAACTGCTATACTATCTTACATAGTGGCTGCACCATTTTACTCCGTTCCTACCCATGTTGCTGAAGTCGAACTCACACTTTTAGCCCCACCAAAACACACCTCCTTTTCATAAACTTATAAAAAGTTGACCTTAAATCGGTTCCTATTTGCTAGTTTTTTCTCTCCATGGGACTAAACACAGTTTTGAAATTTCATTACTTTTTAAGTTGCAATCATGTTTTCAAGGCTATGTCATGTCATCGATAACTTCTTTCTAACTTACCCTAACAGTAAGAGAGGTACCCGTAACATTGGTGGTGTTGATGGAGAACTGCACCAGGCCATTCTCATCTGTGGTAGCATTGGAATGATAGTTAACTTCATGCACTGTGATATGGATGATTTTATTTGGCATAGGGGCATCTTTCCCATCCATTAAGCGCACCTGAAAATTAAAAGCTGCATAAGCACCAAACATATGCATTTTATTACAAATATTTTTTTGAGTGCCTCTTAAATGTTGAACACGGTTCCAGGCATTGAGGATATAGCATTGAACAAAGCAAAGTTCCTTCCATCACCATCTAATAAAAGAACTAGGTGCTAAATGAATATATAAATAACACATTAATTTAGTAGTAATCAATCCCAAGAAGAAAAATGAAGCAGTTTGAAGGGATGGAGAGGAATAGGGTTAGTAATAACAGGGATGACCTGAAAAACATATTCTGAATATTTTGAAAATATTGTGTATTATATGTAACTCTTGGAGAATTACAGAGCACAAAAGTAATATAGTAATGCAAATTTTAATACATTAGTCACATTTATTTGAGCCCCAGACACTTATTTTGTGGTGGACAATTAACTTCCTGTGGATTAGTGTCTTAAAGTATCATGCATGTGCAAGTAAGCAATTGCTAATATATTGTCCTGTATCTTCTATAGTCATCCTATATATGGTGCCTGCTTCTCAGCCTAGATTTTCAACCTTTTGGAAAGTAGACAGATTTTATGACATACTTCCCATGTGCAAAATCTAAAACTGAAAAGAGTCACACCAAATAAGGCCTAAAGCCAAATTACTGCTAACAATGAACTCAGCAGAGGAGTAGTCTGGTTCAGATTGTTAAGATAGGGATTCTTCTTCAGTATAAGCTAGCTTTGGTAGTAAGAAGCACAACAGGCTGACTAGGATCAGTATTTGTAACTGGTTAACATACTTGAGGTTTGCCAATGGAATGTTAGTTGCATGTACAAAGGTAAGAATTTGTGCAAAATTTTGATTCTCTTCTAGTGAGAGTCTTCATTCTCACTAGAGTTATTTAATAGCAATGTAATATAACATAGTACAGCCTACCTCTGAGAAATTTAAAAATAGATAGCACTTTCATTGTAGGAAGTGGCCAAAGTTTCTGAAAATGTTTTGCAGTCATAACATAACCAAGTCCTCTAGAATATACTCCCTTTGTTGAGTCTAGTCCTGTAACATTTCTATCAAGAACATGATACACAATATTTGCACACTGAGGTACACACAACTGTCACCTGAGACTTCTAGAATCAGAGAGATTCATTTGCACATCTGATTACAAGACATGGTTGATTGTGCGAATTAGGTGACAGTACACGGGTTTGCTAGTGAATGGTAAAATACTCCACCTGCCCAAAGAAGGGGATCCCTCTTCTAAGGTATGGGTCCACTTTCACAAATGAGAGTTTGGTTATGGTTCTTGTGATTTCAGTGGATCCTGTCCAGGAAAATCACAATGGCAGATGTTTTTTGTAGATTTGTATGAAAATTTATAAGTTAAAAACCTGGAAACCTTAAATGGTGATATTTTACTCATAGATTTACTGTTTTTAAAAATGAACTTGTTACTATAAAAAAGTAATATAAATATAATATCCACAAAAGAAAGACTAGGTACAATCTTTAATACTTTGAAATAAAAATTAAAACCATTTACCCACCCATTTCCTTTCAAAGTTAGGGTTAGAAGGATAGTGTAAATGGTTGCCATAAATTTTGAAATTCTTATGAGAAAAGGACTTAAAAAACAGACTGAATGGTGGACCATGAAAGGGAAATCGAGTGATATCATACAACACCATTCCAAAGGTGATTTAAAAACCCTTCTACAAATTTAGGTCTTTTAAAAATGTGGTTTTATGGGCGGTGCCTATGGCTCAAGGAGTAAGGCGCTGGCTCCACATACCAGAGGTGGTAGGTTCAAACCTGGCCCCAACCAAAAACCACAAAAAAAAAAAAAAATGTGGTTTTATACTTTTGTTTATATTAATCAAACCTTGGTAATGTTTTATATCTTTGGTTATGTTAATTGAGAACATTAATGAGACATGGTTGATTGTGCGAATTAGGTGACAGTACACGGGTTTGCTAGTGAATGGTAAAATACTCCACCTGCCCAAAGAAGGGGATCCCTTGTCTAAAGTATGGGTCCACTTTCACAAATGAGAGTTTGGTTATGGTTCTTGTGATTTCAGTGGATCCTGTCCCAGTTAATTCCATGACTGAAAAAGAAGAAAAAAATAAATTCTTTTTTGGAAGGCTGATGTTTCTGAAGTTCTTATACTACCAACTCCCTTACAGTTCATAATTTGGCTAAAAAATTAAATCCGTGCCCATCCATTTTTTCCCATACCCACGTGGTATACAAACCAGTTCCTTCTTCTTTGATCTTGGCCTCCACATGAAGTTTCATTTCATACCCTTGCCTCTTCAGCTGAAAGACCTTGGTGTTTACTTGCTGAGAGAAGCAGCCTTCGCTGTTTAGCTAAGAGGGGAAAAAATCAAATACAAAAATATGGTGCATATTATTCTGGACAGATCAGTGGTCAGTTGATCTAGTGGGATTCTTTTTGGGCCAACATAAATCTAGGCATTTTCTATGACGAGGATACATTTTCTCTAGTGATTAAATATTGTTATACTTCACAATAATAATATCTCACATGTAATTGACAGATGTATTTCTTAGTATCTGAAATTCTCTAGATAGAGATAGAAATGCCTTCAACATTTTTGAGTAACCTTTTTTAGAATTGATCCATAATATTTGTACATAATTATGGGGTACATATGATATTTTGTTATAAGCACAGAATCTGTAATGATGAAGTCAGAGTATTTAGGGTATCCATGCTTTGAGTATTTATTATTTCTATGTGTTGGGAACATTTGAAGTCTTGTCTACTAGCTATTTTGACATATACAATATATTATTAATTATAGTCACTCTGCTCTGCAATCGACTATTAGAACTAAATCCTCATCAAAGTCTGGTTCTCCTCTTGGTATATACTGTGGATGAGGAGTGGCCATCCACCTGGGGACTGGGTTCCCCACTCTCTGCCATCACAGGTCGGGTAATGTGATAGGTTCTTGCTCCTAGAAAGAGAACAGAGCTAACATTCTAACCAGCCAAGACAATTAAGAAGTGTGAGGTTTTCTCCTTCCTTCATAGAGAAGTTAACACTTAAGGAGGCTTTGGACAGCTCAACTTCTAGCTTTCTGTAACATTCATAATGAGCAATTACAAAAAATAATTTCCATTTTGCTGAGTTAATGATTTTTTAAAAAAAATTATGGGGTGTCCATAAAGTTTGTGTGCAATTTAAATAGTTATACAATAGCTGGCATGGAATTCTCATCCAGACTGCTCTCTTCCTGAGTTAGCACCATGTTGCCACTCGCTGCTTGTCAACAATGCTTTTATTATTATTTCCTAGAAGGAAGAATTTTCAATCTACCTGTTGACTAAATTTCTCACAGAAAGCCTGTGAGTCTTCACCAAAGCAGTTGGAAGGGTTGTTATACTTTCTGCAGACTTTCACAGTCCCATGTCCAGGAACAGGCTTCCCATATGTGTATCTGTCATGAGAAAATTGCCAAATGAATCAAGGAAGACATTGAAAACTCCCATTTTCAGCCTATTGTATTTCCCCTTTAGCTACAGTATATTCCTCCTGGTGTTTCCCTCTAACCCATGAGGGGCTCACACAATATTGAGGGCAAGAGTCACTGATCACTTTTCCCCTTTAGAAATATCCAGCGTGGGCTCGGTGCCTGTGGCTCAACGGGCTAAGGCACCAGCCACGTACACCTGAGCTGGCGGGTTCGAATCCAGCCCAGGCCCGCCAAACAACAATGACGGCTGCAACCAAAAAATGGCCGGGCATTGTGGCGGGCGCCTGTAGTCCCAGCT